>CAEFZP010002614.1:37500-47990 GCA_903064625.1 Mallotus villosus
CGGTTAGGTCAGGGGTCAGGGTAAACACTGACCTGCCACGCCAGCTCAGGCAGAGAGGAGGAGTGTGGCAGAGTGAGCTCAGACCGACGGCAGTCGCTCCTCATCCGCGCTCCTCTCCCAGATCTTCCTACACACCATGCACACACACACACACACACACGACACACTTGAGTGCCCGTGTGACTGCCCAGACAGCCATCTATTTGTGTGAGTCAAGAGTGTAGGTAGTGGAGTTGTATTCGTGTGTATGTATTGTACACAGTAGAGTGTGACTGCCCGACATCCGCATCTAGTGGTGTGATTGTGTGTGTGTGTGGTGGGTGTGTGTGTTGGTGTGTGTGTGTGTTGTTGTGTGATTGTGTTTGGTGTGTGTGTGTGTGTGTGTGGTGTAGTGATTGTGTGTTGTAGTTGTGTGTGTGTGGGTTCGTGTGTGTGTTGTGTAGTGGTGGTGTGTGTGGTGTTTGATGTGTGTGTGTGTGTGTTGTGTGTGCGTGTGTTGTTGTGTGTGTGTTGTTGTGTTTGTGTTTGCGTGTGGTGGTGTTTGCTTGTGTGTGTGTGTGTGTGTAGGTTGACTGCCCAGACAGCAGCCTCATGTGTGGTCGTGTGTGTTGGTTTTGTGTGTGTGTGTGTGTGTGTGTGTGTATGAGATTGTTCTGACCGGACCAGCAGACTGGCCCCAGCAGCCAGCACTCCCGCACACCGACTCCTGTGCCTCGGGCTCTCAGCAGGCCTGTGTTTCAGGGGCCTACGAGGCGCTCCCACTCCCCCATGGCCTCCAGCACAGCCAGTATCTGTGCCGACGCCCCTCAACCCTCCACCACACACGCTTCTGTGGCGGTAACGGGCCACGGCAATCTGGGGGGGGAGGAGCCACATGGAACAGGTTGTTGCATCTCAATCGGGAGTGTTGTAAACAGTACAAGGAAAACAGTGTAGCAGCAAGGTTAGAAGGTTAGATACCACCCCCTGGATCTCCCTTCAAGTGCTCTTCAAGCTTGGGGCCTGACATGCCTTTAGGCTTCCTCCTCCCCTGGCTCTACACTGAGCCAGCCTGAACACCATGGCTGGTCAGCTGCACACACCCACACACACACACATACATACCCCTTCAGTCAGAGGAGGCGACAGGAGAGTCCTGAGGAGAACAGAGGAGTCTAAGAGGAGGACAGAGAGTCTAGAGGAGGACAGAGAGTCTAGAGGAGGACAGAGAGTCTAGAGGAGGACAGAGAGTCTAGAGGAGGACAGAGAGTCTAGAGGAGGACAGAGAGTCTAGAGGAGGACAGAGAGTCTAGAGGAGGACAGAGAGTCTAGAGGGACAGAGAGTCTAGAGGAGGACAGAGAGTCTAGAGGGAGGACAGAGAGTCTAGAGAGGACAGAGAGTCTAGAGGAGGACAGAGAGTCTAGAGGAGGACAGAGAGTCTAGAGGGAGGGACAGAGAGTCTAGAGGAGGACAGAGAGTCTAGAGGAGGACAGAGAGTCTAGAGGGGACAGAGAGTCTAGAGGGGGACAGAGAGTCTAGAGGAGGACAGAGAGTCTAGAGGAGACAGAGAGTCTAGAGGAGGACAGAGAGTCTAGAGGGGGACAGAGAGTCTAGAGGAGGACAGAGAGTCTAGAGGAGGACAGAGAGTCTAGAGGAGACAGAGAGTCTAGAGGAGAACAGAGAGTCTAGAGGAGAACAGAGAGGCTAGAGGACGAACAGAGAGTCTAGAGGAGACAGAGAGTCTAGAGGAGGACAGAGAGTCTAGAGGGCAGAGAGTCTAGAGGACAGAGAGTCTAGAGGAGAACAGAGAGTCTAGGAGGAGGACAGAGAGTCTAGAGGAGAACAGAGAGTCTAGAGGAGGACAGAGAGTCTAGAGGAGGACTCAGAGAGTCTCGAGGAGAACAGAGAGTCTAGAGTGAGCGTGCAGTCAGAGAGTCTAGAGGAGGACAGACAGGTCTAGAGGAGGACCCAGGTACCTTGATGTAGCTTCCTTGTAGGCTCTCTGGGTGTCTGGGGATGCAGGAAGTCCGCTCATCTCTCCTCCAGCCTGCCCAGCTCACTCCCTTGCCCAGCGCGCTGCCCGTGCAATACCTGTCACACAACACTGCTGTGAGGAACACACACACACTGCAAACACACACACACACTGCAAACACACACACACACTGCACACACACACTACAAAACACACACACACCTGCAAACACACACACTACAACACACACACTGCAAACACACACACTGCAAACACACACACACACTGCAAAACACACACACTACAAACACACCACTGCAAACACACACGCACGCAAACACACACACGCACTGCAAAACACACACACTACAAACACACACACTGCAAAACAAAACACACGCACTGCAAACACAAACACGCCACGTGCAAACACACAACACGCACTGCAAACACACACACCACACGCAAAACACATACACACGCCAACACACACACTACAAACACACACACTGCAAACACACACCACACACACTGCAACACACACACACACACTGCAAACATACACCTACACTGCAAACACATACACACTGCAAACACACACACTACAAACACACACACTGCAAACAAACACACGCACGGCACACACACTGCAAACACCACACACTGCAAACACACACACGCACTGCAAACACACACTGCAAACACACACACACACACTGCAAAACACACACCACACACTGCAAACACACACTGCTACACACACGCGCCTGCAGGCCAGCCTGGCTGTGGTAGTAGCAGTGGCAGACAGCCACAGTACGGGTGGACCTCCAGGCAGGAAGCCAGCGGTCGCCAGGGGAACAGATGTCTCCAGACACACACACGCCCACAGCAGATACTCTAGAGTCTGAGGGGTTCAGGAAGTGATGAGGTCCGACCACAGATTTTAATATATGCACTATACTGCCTTCTACTGGGCTGTACTTTACTGTGTTCTACTGGCTGTACTTTACTGTGTTCTACTGGGCTGTACTTTACTGTGTTCTACTGGGCTGTACTTTACTGTGTTCTACTGGGCTGTGCTTTACTGTGTTCTACTGGGCTGTACTTACTGTGTTCTACTGGGCTGTACTTTACTGTGTTCTACTGGGCTGTACTTTACTGTGTTCTACTGGGCTGTACTTTACTGTGTTCTACTGGGCTGTACTTTACTGTGTTCTACTGGGCTGTACTACGTGTTCTACTGGGCTGTACTTTACTGTGTTCTACTGGGCTGTACTTTACTGTGTTCTACTGGGCTGTACTTTACTGTGTTCTACTGGGCTGTACTTTACTGTGTTCTACTGGGCTGTACTTTACTGTGTTCTACTGGGCTGTACTTTACTGTGTTCTACTGGGCTGTACTTACTGTGTTCTACTGGGCTGTGCTTATCCTAGGTCCCCCAGGGGTCTGGTACCTGTGCAGTTTGGTTCATGGACATCAGGTGACGACAGATGTTGTAGATGTACAAGGAGCCTGGAGGAGAGAGGAGACAGAGGAGGGAAAGGAAGGGAGGGAGGGAGAGAGGGGAAAGAGAGAGACAGAGAGGTGGTTAGGGGGTTAGAGTGACAGTGTGAACAGACCTCCTGTACCCCTCCCACCCCCGGGGGCAGAGCTACCGTTGTAGACGAGCCAGCAGAGGTGGTCGTGTGGCAGAGCGCTGCATCATCACCCGGATGAAGCCCAGCAGGGCCTGCAGTCTCTGGACGCTCTGAGGACCAGGCCGGCCCGCACACTGCTCCTGCTGGAAACAACACTGGCAGCAGCCCTGCAACGCCCGGAACTACACACAGGAGAGAGAGGAGGAGGAGAGGAGGAGGAGGAGAGGAGAGGAGAGGAGAGGATGAGGAGAGGAGAGGAGAGAGATGAGACGAGAGGAGAGGAGAAGGAGGAGTGAGGAGGAGCAGGAGAGGAGAGGAGAGTGAGAGGAGGAGCGGAAAGTGGATGAGGAGAGGAGGGAGGAGAGGCGGAGAGGGAGGAGAGGAGGGAGAGGAGACGAGGTGAAAAACATGAGGAGAGGTGGAGGATGACAGGAAAGGTGAAAGTAAGCATTAGTAATCATATTCTCTCTCTACTCAAGCACACCACACACACACACAGTCTGAGCCCCTCACAGTGAGCTTGGCCCGGTCTGTGTCAAAGCCGTCTGGGAAGAAGCAGAAGGTCTTGAAGTGCTCCACATCTTGGATGTCAGCTATGCTGCTGGTACTGACCAGCTGCAGGTAGCGCCCGTAGCCCTGCCACAGCGCAAGCCTGTGGAACTGAGCAGAGAGACACCGTTTAGCTGGTCTGAAGCGTTGTGGATACAGGGCATTTCTGGGAACCCCTTGTGCCCTCTAATGTAGAATCTGATATTATTCTGTAGTTATTCAAACCTTTATTTCGAACAGAAATCGGCTATATGCAGCATATAGTTCTCGTAGTAGGCGGTTGGAAGTCGAGGTTTGTACTGGTTCCATATATCAAAGATACTTTTGGATCTGTGGTAGACAGAAGAGAGGCCGTTGAGCTAGCGTTAGCTACATTGGTTGGAAACAGACACAGACACAGCGACGGTTACAGGAGCAACGTCTGCAAACAGCTAGTAGCTAACCAGCTCGAGCCAAAGTGAACTGTACAGTCATAAAGTTATCTTCTCACCCTCTCGAGTACGATTTTGTGGTCATAGGTAGGCAAATTACTGACTCGTTTCATTAACGACATAAACTCTTAATGTCGCTATCAAAAGCAGAATTACGGGTTTCTTTTGGTCAATTTCCCCGTAAATGACGCCGGTACTTTCCATTTTTAAACGAAGACAACCTCAAGATAGCTACAACAAACTGTTGGGGTAGGAACAGGTGGTTGTCATGGTAGCGACGCTCAAACCTGACGGTTGCCAGGTTTGTTTCCAGTATCTCCTATTCCGGGGACACGTTGAAAATTAGCGATGTGATGTATTAATTATCTTGACATTCACTGACACTAACCCAATGACCAGTTGCAGGTGATAGTGAATCTCCCCGACAAAATTACTGGATTCTTAGAACGGGAACGGTCTTATCAAGGAATATTGTTAGGAGTGATCATTCCAGTAGGTGGTACTAAAGCGCTTTTCTGCTAAAAAAGCAGTGACTGTGGGATCTCCTGTTTTTATTCACGTACCATGGCATGGTCCCTGATAGAAGCTAAGCAGCACAGTGCGCTCTCTGCTCCGGTTGGAACTGAAAAGTCAAAATGGCACGAAGCTGTTTTTCGACAGACGGCCTCGCGGTTAAAAAGCTTTTTCATCACCAGCACTTCCTTTAGCACAGCCAGAGATCGATGTAGCCTTTTAGAAAAACAAATGGTGGTGATGAAAGTGTTGAGTGTGGTGAAAGTCATGAATCAGTGCGCTTTCATCCTCGACTCCCAATGAGCGCCGCTCTTCTCTCTGCGCGGAGGGTGGCGCGGACCAGTCCTCCACTTCAGTGTGTTGTCGACCGAAAAAACAAAAAGAAGAAGGAAGAAAAAGAAGAAACAATAGAAACAAAGAAAGATAGCGAACAGAGAAGAAGGGAAGAAAGAAAATCTAGGCAGGTCACTAAAAGAGAGGCAAACAGGACCAATTGCCATTTAGCTGTTTAGTGAGCAATATGTATATAGCTACTGATCACAAGCCGAGACCGGGACAGGAGAGAGAGGCGATGGAGAGTGCTAGTGAACGTGGATAGAGAACGAGGGTTGAGAGAGAGGGAGAGATGGGCGGGGTGATTGAGGGAGAAACGAGAGTGAGAGTGACAGAGATGTGGAATACTGAACGTGACAGTCTAGCCGACTTAAAGGAGTGTTGGCTGTTTGCACCTTCTGAAACCCAGTGTGAAGGTGGGGTGGGGGGGGGGTCACCTCCCTTATCTACCTGTCGGTCTCTACCTCTCTGCATCTCTACTGTTTTCACAATCCCTTACCCCCGCTTCCTTCCATCCCCCCCCTTCTGCCTCTATCACCTGTCCAATGCCCTCCAATTAAATTTTCCCCTCCCCCACTCTATCATTCCCTCAACCCTACTGTGCCCCGTTCTTCCTTCCCCTTCTTTCCCCACCCTTTTCAACCTCTTCTTTAAACTTTCCTCCACCCCCTCTTTCTCACTCCTTCCCCTCACTCCGCATTTCCTTATCGTCCTCCCTCTAATTCTCCGTCTTTACTTTACCCTACTCTTCTTCATTTTACCTCTCGATCTTATACACTTTCACCAATTAGTCTTTTCTCCCATTTTAGCTTCCTCTCTCATTCTTCCTGAGTTCATCCTAACCTATTGATTACTGTCAGTCTCCTATACCCTCTTCCTCACTCTGATCTACCTGTCTGTCTCTCTCTTGCCTCACCTCTGATCTACCTGTCGGTCTCTATCATCTCTGCCTCACCTCTGATCTACCTGTCTGTCTCTATCATCTCTGCCTCACCTCTGATCTACTGTCTGTCTCTATAACTCCTGCCTCACCTCTGATCTACCTGTCTGTCCTCTATCATCTCTGCCTCACCTCTGATCTACCTGTCTGTCTCTATCATCTCTGCCTCCTGGAACAAGGATCAAACCAGGTATTCAGGTCGTAAGCACTCTCTACCTTCACTTTGATGTGGCCTGAATATTTTGTCGTGTACTGACAGTAACAGAGACATGAATACACAGCAGCTTCATTCACTCATGCTCTTAGATGTGTTCCAGCTGTGCGTGTGATCGGAGGGGAGCGGGAGGGGAAGGGGATAAAAGCGTCGGCTAATGAATGAAAGGTCGTGGAAATGAAGGTGGAGTCGCTGTGTCCAGCTGAGATCAGCCAGAGGAGTTTCTACACGGGGGCCTACAGGGGCCGTGCTCAGAGTGGTGAGGGGGTCGATCCTGGAGGAGAGCTGTGCTCAGAGTGGTGAGGGATGACCCCACTGCATCTCTATGCTTCAGACATTACTCAGTAAAATGAATGCATGTGAACAGGATGGATAGAGATGATTAATATATGACAGTCTGACTAGATGGAAGTTCCAGGTTGTGTAATAGGATCTGTTCAGCTGTGTAGGCCAGGTCTCTCAGCGCAGGTCTCTCACAGCACAGCCCCCTGGGCTCCTGTAGAAAACTTGTGGCAGTTTTGCAGAGATGAGGTTAACCCTTAACAAATGACTTTTTAGGTTCAAAGGAAGTTGCCGTCGCTCTTTCTGTCTCTAATCTTTCCTCCCCCCTCACATCCTCCCTTCTCTCTCTCTCTCTCTCTCTCTCTCTCTCTCTCTCTCTCTCTCTCTTTTGTTTTGGCTCTCTCTCTTTCCCCTCTCTCTCTCTCACTCTCTCTCTAGAGATAAAGGGCTTAACTCTAGCTGAGAACAATAACCAGCTTCCCATACTTGTTACTTGACCCTTCATCTCCAACAATCAATTATTTGCTGGAATAATCCTTCCCCTCAGAGACGCTGCTGTCTGGAAAGACAGAAGGGGGCGGGGACTCTCTCTCTCGGACAGAGCTGCTGAAGGTGACAGCAGAACTCTCTCTCTCTCTCTCTCTCTCCTCTCTCTCTCTCTCTCTCTCTCTCTCTCTCTCTCTCTCTCTCTCTCTGTCTCTCTCTCTCTCTCTCTCATCTCTCTCTCAGAAGGTAAACTTTTAAAGGATTTGACATTTCCAGCAGAGCGTGGAGAATGACTCTGAGAAGTGAAATCGATCATGACTGATGTGATTCTGGCTGGTGAATTGTCATCGTTTGGCATTGTTACACAAACTCCCCATTCAGGCTTCACTGATCAAAAATGATCAGAAACAGTCTTCTAGTATTGAAAGGCCGTCATGAAAACAATCATCCTTCTCCTCGGCCCCCAGACAGAAGGTTTCCCCCAACAGAAAGCTACCCTCAGACAGGAAGCTATACCCTCAGACAGGAAGTTACCCTCAGACAGGAAGCTACTCTCAGACAGGAAGCTACCCTCAGACAGGAAGTTATACAGGAAGCTACCCTCAGACAGGAAGCTACCCTCAGACAGGAAGCTACCCTCAGACAGGAAGTTCCCCCCAAACAGAAAGTTCCCCCCAAACAGGAAGTTAATCCTAATCTGCAGGTCATGGACTTCTCCTAGGAAGCAGCAGTGGCTTGGACAGTCATGTGATCACAATCTCTCTTGTGGTTATGTCCTCTACCTTCAAGGTCAAGTTCTTCTTTGGTCTTGCGGCATCATCCCAGCCGCAGCCTGCTGGCTGGCACTGGCCTTGAGCAGTGCAGTCTGGGTAATTTCTGCCATGGGATAGGTTGCCATGGGAATATGATAGACTTTCAGGGATGAACAGTTCTCTGGAGTGGAGGATAAGACTGGGAAGAAAGGAGAGCGAGCAGAGACGAGAGGAGAAGGGAGGAGGAGAGGACGGGGAGGGGAGGGGAGGGGAGGGGAGGGGAGGGGAGGGGCGGGAGGGGAGGGGAGGGGAGGAGGGGAGGGGAGGAGGGGAGTGGGAGGGGAGGGGGAGCAGGGTGGGGAGGGGAGGGGAGGGGGTTGCTTGATGTGTGTGAAAGGAGAAGAGAGAAACTGAAACAGTAGAAAAAAGGTAATTTCAAGTCTAGTTAAAACAGTTCTGAGAGCTTCTCCAGAAGGAGGACAATGGCTGGTCAGTGACAGTGTCATGTGACAGTGCCACAACGCCCATGAGTCTAACATATCCTTCTGTTACAGTTAACAAACGATAGGTCATTCCAGGGTGTAGGTAACTAACATAGCAGCTCCATGTTGTTTAGTCCCTCAGTGAGGATAAATGTGTTTAGCATGAGCATAACACTACCTAAGGAATATCTCCTCCCTGTGGGTCTGACAGGGTGGAGTTAGAGGGGATTAATAATAGGCCTGTATGAATGACATGGTGCGTTTGATTTGTGACGAGGGCCGCAGGACCAGACAGAGGCAGACCCAGAGCCACAGATCTGGGGTGATGAATGGTGGTGATTAGTTTGCATGGATTATCATATCACTCTTTCTATCTATATAATATCCTTAATGTATATC
This sequence comes from Mallotus villosus, assembly GCA_903064625.1. Classification (NCBI taxonomy): domain Eukaryota; kingdom Metazoa; phylum Chordata; class Actinopteri; order Osmeriformes; family Salangidae; genus Mallotus; species Mallotus villosus. The sequence goes on from CAEFZP010002614.1 coordinate 46,475, forward strand.
TCTGTCTCTCACTTCAATTCTCATTCACTCACTTATATCACTGTACTTCCGGGTGTCACATTCTCCCTCCTGTTATCTATATCTCTCTAGTTCTCGCTCTGTCTCTCTCTCTCTCTCTCTCGTCTCTCTACATCCTCTCTCTCTGTCTCTCTCTCTAGACTCTCTCTCTCTCTCTATCTCTCTCTCTCTCTCTCTACTCTCTCTCTCCACTCTCCATTCCTCATTACCATGTTCTCTCTTCACTTTTATTCGTCCTTCAGTTCAACAGATATTTGTGTATATTTCTTTGTATGTGTGTGTTTATGTGTGTATTCATGTACTGTTACTGTTATGCCATGTGTGTGTGTGAGTTCCAGTAAGGGCAATGTCTGTGCAGGTAGTGTTGCTCCAGACACACCTTTCACCCTCACAACCAATTAGAGCACAGAACTGTAGCGCCTGTCAATCACGGCCGCCATGGTGACTTGGGTCAGGGCAGCAGAGGGTGTGGTCCCAGCTGCATCCTGGTGGTTCATTAGCCCCGAGGTAGACAGACAGGCAGGTAGACAGACAGGCAGGTAGACAGACAGGCAGGTAGACCAAGACACCTTTGAACACACTGCAAAATAGAAATCTTTATTTCTTCCTGGTTGTGAACAGTCCAATCACATCCACCATACCTACCACCTAGTCACAAATCTGCTCACTAGATAGAAATAGATAAATACTCGGAGTGACATCATCATTAAGGGACAGACTGTAGTACTGGACTGTTCTGACCACAATGATACTAATCTGCTCACTAGTGACATCATCAGTAAGGGACAGACTGTAGTACTGGACTGTTCTGACCACAATGATACTAATCTGCTCACTGGTGACATCATCACTAAGGGACAGACTGTAGTACTGGACTGTTCTGACCACAACGATACTAATCTGATCACTGGTGACATCATCATTAAGGGACAGACACGTCTAGGTTATCAGGTTAACTGATGGGATAGTGTAGATAACTGGAACTGCACCATGCTGCACCACTGGATTCTACTGTTCTACTGTACAGCACAGTAACAACACCACTGTATCTACTGTTTCTACTGTACAGCACAGTAACAACACCACTCTAGGACATCTTGGTAACCTCCTCCTCCTCTGGGGTCACAGAGTCATCCTGGTAAACCTGCTCCTTCTCCAGAGTCACAGAGGTCATCCTGGTCAAACCTGCTCCTCCTCCTCTGGGGTCACAGAGGTCATCCTGGTAAACCTGCTCCTCCTCTGTGGGTCACAGAGGTCACCCTGGTAAACCTGCTCCTCCTCTGGGGTCACAGAGGTCATCCTGGTAAACCTCCTCCTCCTCTGGGGTCACAGAGGTCATCCTGGTAAACCTGCTCCTCCTCCAGAGTCACAGAGGTCATCCTGGTCAACCTCCTCCTCCTCCAGAGTCACAGAGGTCATCCTGGTAAACCTGCTCCTCCTCTGGGGTCACAGAGGTCATCCTGGTAAACCTGCTCCTCCTCTCCACCTGTGGAAGCCT
>CAEFZP010002616.1:0-205069 GCA_903064625.1 Mallotus villosus
ATATCGTTTCCTGGGTTCAGCCGAGCGATCTCGAACAAAATTAAATTCGCTTAGTTATACGCCAGGAGACGATTTCAAGACTGCGATTTGATGTGCTTTAATTCCCTGATGAATGCCTAAGTTAACGTTACCGTTTCCCGTCACGATCTGTAATTTATTTGAGCAACATTCTCAGCCCTTGGGTCTTCATCGCTAGTGTTATACGCCGTGGACGTGCACACATAATTGACCAAAAGCTTTTTGGCACTGAAATAAAGAAAAATCATTGAAATTGTAGGATTTGGTCTTCTTCATTGCCTACAAATAGAAATCTAACAATGAGTAGCCTTGGTTTGAAGGAAGATGGGAAACTGAACAGTAGGCCTATTAACATTAACCAAATAAGGCCAATAGCCTACCAATTGCAGTTATTTGACTCTTTGGGTTAAATCAAAGCAAGAATGGTCAAATTAAAGTGAAATAATATAATCATATAATCATATTGCAAATGAATGAAATCAATGAAAGTTAACTAGGCCTACTCTACCATGACTAGGCCCATTGTAAACCAGAGATACAAAGCCAGAGCTGAGGAGAAGGTCTCAGGAGATCAATCATCCACAGAAAAATGCTTCACAATTCCTTTTAATACCCAAGAACAACTACAATCACACCACAATCTTGACCCTTTCTTATCAACATGACTATGCTACAGTAAGTTACACAATGAGATGTGAGAGCCATCAAGTTGAGACTCCATCCAGTAACTCCATAGTTTACCATATGAGAGGTGGGGGCAGGTTGATAGCCTTACAAGGTCAGCCTCTATTCTTCTGCCCTAGTCCTACACCATCTCTTGGTAAAAATAGAAATTCAGCAAATTCAATAATTAATTTTCATAGCCTATAGGTTATTGTTCCTACAATTAACATCACTTTTGACCATGCATTCTCCCGTAACTGGAGTTCCAGTAAATCGTTTTCGAGATTAGTCTTTATTCGTCTACCCTAAGTAGGCCTACACCATCTCTTGGTCAGTTTTTGGCACTTTCTTCATGAGGTACAGTTTGTACAACTCATTTATTTGTAACTATATAGGAATAGGCCTACATGAGATTACATTAGCTACATTTCACAGTTCCACATGCAAAATACACCTGCCATTAAATGAACATCTCACTGTAGCATCCATGCTCTGTTCAACATGATTAGAATGTGCAAATCGTTTTATACGATGTAAATAATAGTAAGCTACATGGGGGAGAGAACTACCAGCTACCACATAATTCTCTGCATCCATTTCTACGGCAGCCGTCAATGTCTTTTCGTCATCATCATCTTTTGATGAAAAGCATTCTGTTGGGGGAAACTGCTTGAAATAGGCACCAATTGATATTGAATTAGTATCATGTCGAATATGATTAAAACCAAGGTGACGTCGAGGCTACAATCACAAGCGTATAGCCTAAGCAAACTATGCATTACCTGCGTAGTATGTTTTTATATTTAATAAAACATTGAACCTGCTATTTTATAAGGCCACCACTTTTTCTCCTGTAACATTAACGGACAGTTGGGTTAAATGTTCAATGTATGGACTGGCTATTATATTCAAATGTATGCTCGGCAGCAATTGTCTCCCACGCCACTTGCATACGCTGCTACAGCCGTGTTGCTTTTTTCCGGAAAATGTACTCGACCATAAACACGAAATGAAACTTGAATCTGAAGTTTGGTGACGTAGGACAACGTTTTTTGTCGCCGGGTGGCATGGTGGATCCTAGTATCGGAGCTCCATTGATGTTGGCTTTCAATAGTTCTCATGCCCGCGCTTAACTCTGAGTTGACGTACTCCGAGTTGAGTTAACTAATTCATATCAGCTTTTCTGGAACCGAATTTTCAGAGTTTCCAATGTTAGAGTAACTCAACTCAGAGTTCAGGGTTAATCTCAGAGTTTGTTAAACCCGCTACCTGGAATACCCCCCAGGGGGACAGACTGGTACATAAACAGGATCTGGGCTGAACAGGGGGACAGACTGGGTACATAAACGGGGTCAGTTGAGACAGAACACGGGGGAAGCTGGTGATGCTAATCGTTCTCAACAGGGGAGCGTAGTCGAAAGGCTGAGGTACTGAAAGGGTCTTTCCTCAGAAGGACAGGGCCTATCTCGATCCAGAGTGAAGTGAATGAGGCCCAGACACCTTGCTGACATGTTTGTAATCTCTCAGAGGATGCATAGTGCAGAACGTGAAAACAAACTCTAGGTTTGTGTGAAGTCACCCAGGGTTTTTCTCACACACAGGCCTAGCAGGCCAAACTGGCTATGTCTGAGTGTGTGTGTGTGCGTGTGTGTTCCTAAACCGATGGGTTGTCTGAATCAAGGACAGAAATGAGCTGGTTCGGACTGGGCTACATAGTTAATCCACCCGTTTTATTTATCCAGCGCATTACCCGGGAATAATAGAATTATAGATATTAAAAGCTTAAGATATCACTGATACTGTTACTGTACTGACTGGAGTGCACTCTGGAAAGCGCTTTCCTGTTACCTTAGCAACAAGATATTTCCAGCGGATTGTTTTGCGTTGCGAAATGTTTTCCACATGTGTGTGTTCAGAGCCAGGTGAACACATGGTTAGATCACTTACAGTGCTCAGAGGGAGGTAGGCTTCAGCTCAGTGGGAATGCATTGGACTGCAGATCAAAGGTTCGCATCCACATTCATACTATATTATAAAAAAAAACGAAAAAGCCAAGTGACTTAGTGAAAAAGCAATAAATATGAATAAGAAATAAATTCAAATGACCACCACCACCATAACTCTCATCAAGGCCCTGACAAGGTGTTTGGTGATGTATGATGTAGTAGCTACAGTGGAATAACAGCACTTTAACTGCTGTGTACTGCCCTCTTTGTATGTTATTACCACAACCTAGCATCTCTCATAGAAGACTTCTACAGGAGCTAAACCCAGGGCTCCTCTCTCTCCTCTCTCCTTTCCTCTCTCTCCTCTCCTCTCTCCTCTCTACTCTTCCTCTCTCTCCTCTCTCTCGTCTCTCCTCTCTCCTCTCTCTACTCTCTCCTCTCTCTACTCTCTCTCCTCTCTGCTCTCTCTCTCCTCTCTCCTCTCTTCACTAGAAAGAAAGAGAGAGAGAAAGAGAGGGGAGAAAGAAGAAGAGAGAAAAAGAAGAAGAGAGAAACAGGAGGTAAATGGGTTCCAGACCCATTTCAGACACAGCTTTAGGTCTGCAGCTGTAGATGGGTCATCACCCCGGTAACCGTGCAGTCATCACCTTGGTTACCATGCGGTCATCACCTCGGTTACGATGCGGTCATCACCTGGTTACTGCGAGCCGGAGTTGGATGAAGGCCTGGTCTACAGGAGAACCCCCTCGATACAGGGCATTCACATGTGCATTCTGTATTTTAGTATGTTTAACGAGATTTCAACTCAAACGTAGCAGATGGCTAGGGTCACCTCAGCCGTCACCACCCTTTCATCTGGTTTTTGTAAGACAGACAAGGCAAACAAGGAGACTAATAGCTACAGACATAACTAGCAAGCTAGCTAGCTGCACGTAGCTTTCAACTTTGCCACTTCCCACTCAGACATTTGGTTTCATGCTAGCAGAGCGCTGCAGAGCGAGAAATCCACGCATGTGAACGCTGTATGAATATTCCCTACAGGAGTCTCACACACACACACACACACACACACTCACACACTCACACACACACACACTCACACACACGCTCAGGGGTTACCCAAGCTCCACGCTGAGTTACAGCACTCCAGAACACACTGGAGAATATGGAGTTATCTAACAGACTGTATCATTATTAAGATGCCCTCAGGTCCACAGGAAGTGGGTTGTGTTCTGTCTTCCAGAGAGAGAGACGCTGGGTCAATCTGGAGGTCAGTAATCCTGTGGTCGATCTTTTATTGATGTGCTTTCATGTGTAATGAACAATAATGTTCCACTTCCAGGAAGTGGAGAGGTGTGTCTCCATGGACACGCAGGGCTGTTTCCCATGCAGTCTCGGGTCAGAGTTCAAATGCTCCAGGTTATTTTGAACAGCTGAACCACTTCGCCTGACTCTGGGTGGTTTTGAATCCTGCACAGTTGCAGGCAAGAACGTCCGTAAAATGAGTGGTTGTGATCATAATCTAAGTCATGTGTATTGATATGTACCATACAACCCTTCTGTACCAAGGCACTGTGATGGAGTCTGTCTCATGAGAAGGAATGTCCCTCTCTTCCTACATCTTATCTCTCTATCTTCCTTGTCCTGTCTCCATCACTCCCTCTCTATGCTGCCGTATGTTGGGAGGCCCTCAGAACAATAGCATGACTGTCTGCTGTGGTTAACTCTGCCCAGGGATTTCTGAGCTCAGAGACAGTATTCCTCTGCTGGTTTCTAACTACAGTAATCTCTTATGCAAGCTGTCGTTACTGCCACACCTCCTCTCCCCCTCCCCTCCTCTCCTCTACTCTCTTCTGCTCTCCCCCCACCCCCTCCCCTCCTCTACTCTCTTCTGCTCTCCCCCCCCCCTCCCCTCCTCTCCTCCCCTGCCCACCCCCCCTCCCCTCCTCTCCTCTACTCTCTTCTCCTCTCCCCCCCCTCCCCTCCCCTCTCCTCTCCTCCACTCTTCCCCTCCTCCCATCCTCCCATCCTCCCCTCTTACCTCCCCTGTTCCATGATAAACAGCCCACAGGTGATTACTCCCTGCTGCCCTGTTTCAGAAGGGAGATTGCATTCCTCTAGCCCAGAACCAAATGACAAACGACTGAACTGCCCTGAGCTTTTCTGTGTGGAGGAGGGAGGATGAGAGCAGAGTGAAGGGGAGGAGGGAGGGGAAGGAGAAGAGGGGAGGGGGGGAGGAGTGAAGTGAGGGGTGGAGGGGAGAGAAGGAAGGAAGGGGAGGAGAGAACAGGAAAGGGGAGGAGGGGAGAGGGGAGGGTGAGAGGAGAGGGAAACGTGAGGGAGGGAGATGGAGGAGGGGAGAAGAAAGGAGGAGGGGAAAGATGGATAGAAGAGAAGAGGGGAGGCGAGGAGGAGAGGGGAAAGGAGAGGCGTGTCTCCACCTGTCCACAGTGACCTTTCAGGGACGAGCCTGTAATTCACGTCCACGTCGGATTGAAATCAGCAGTGACGACGAGAAGCAATCTCACACCATCTCGCCTGGCCAGGACCAGGGGGCTGTGGCGTGATGGTTCTGCAGCACTCTGCATGCCCCTGGCCTCGCTCGCAAATGGGATGGGATTTTCAGGGCCTGTTTCCAGACAACAAGCGTGTCAGACTGCCTGATGTTCGCTGATCCTCTCCCTGAGGAGACGGAGAGACGGGAGACCACGGGGGCCCAGGAAGACCGTCTGACAGCCCCAGGAAGACCGTCTGACAGACACAGAAAGACCGTCTGACAGACACAGGAAGACCGTCTGACAGACACAGGAAGACCCCCAGGAAGACCGTCTGAAAGACACAGGTGGACCGTCTGACAGACACAGGAAGACCGTCTGACAGACACAGGAAGACGGTCTGACAGACACAGGAAGACCGTCTGACAGACACAGGAAGAAAGAAGATGTGAGGGTTGTTGAGTGGGGATTTCCCTCCCAGTTATCCTGCTGCTGCCGAAAGGAGTGTTTTAACTCAGACTTTTGGTAACTTGGTGTTCAGCCTTATCTTCAGACTGTACTGAAGCTGACTTCACTAACCAAAACGCTGATCAAACATTTCAGTACTTAAGTATTAAATGTTAGCAATGTTAGCGATGTTAGCGAGGTACAGTTGAAGACTGAGGATTCCATTATTCCATTATCAATGTAATTGCATTCTATTCCAATTCCAGTGTGTGAGTCGTCAGGGCTTATTATAAAGTGAATGTGTTTCCTGTGAGAGAAGACATCATTTCCTGATAAACACCCCCCCACACACCCCCCTCCCCGCCTCAGCTGGTGTTACCACGGCTCCTCAGTAATTAACGAGACTAATCAGCCCACCTCTCGTCTGTCCAACCGACCCCTCAACAGCCCCCCACACCGTCTCCAGGGGGGGCTGGAGGGGCGGGGCTGGAGTCTAAGGCCCCCAGTCTACCACAGCCACTCTTAGAAGTGTCTCTGAGGATAGGATTAGTGCGCCTTACTTATAAATCTCTCTGGGTCTTTCCCCAAAAAAAAACGCGTCTCGATTTAAGCGAGCAGCATGAAGGGTCAAGTTGGTTACCGTGGCAATGAGGGCAGGGCTGGAATGTGGCGCTGAAGCGAGGCAGGAGGTGGCCCGCTCTCCTGGCTCAGAGGAGGACGGGAGGAGGGAACATCTGACCAAGCAGCTAATTAAGCCAGCGAATGTGAGGCATGGGTCAGGTGAGAGATGACTGATACCGCAGAGAGCGCGTGGAGCCCAGCCAGACGCCGCTAACAACTCTGCTTCCTGGGCAGCGGCGTAAGAGATACGTTTGGAGAAAATGAATCTTTTATACATTCTCTTTTGGCACAAGAGGCTTTTATCTCTGTCCCATTAGCATTTTTGGCGCTGAAGCAATTTACATTTTTATAGCATAATTAATGAACAAGAAATCCATTTACATTTTCTCTCTATTCGCCAGCGCGAATCTCGTCTCGAGCAGAGGGCCAGGATTTGGGGGGTATGTGGGAGTATGTGTGTGTCCGTGTGTGTGTGTGTCCGTGTGTGTTTAGTTGGACAGATTCAGGGTTTTGGAGCACGTGTAGTCTGTGTGTGTCTAGTTGGAGAGATTCAGGGTTTTGGAGCACGTGTAGTCCGTAGACTTGGTTTGCAGAAACAACGGAGAGGGTAGCTCTTTCAGGTGCAAATTGGGGCCAAGCGCGGCCAGCGTCTTTCGCTTCGGCTGCGACTCATATCATACACGGGGAGGCGGTCCTCGGAGGCAAATTAAGCCATTTCAGCAGCACTGAGGAAAACAATTCATACAAGTGTCATACATATTCCGAGCAGAGATGAAAGACACAATGATGAATTATTCCCATGCCTTTCTTCCCATCTAAATGAATGACCCGTAGGGCTTGGCTAGCCGACTGACTCCGCTCTAGCTGGGGGGGGATATAAATGATCGGGTGGATTTTCGAGGGAAGATATCAAAACGGAAGTGCCTCTATATAGAATATTACATTTTTGTTAACCACAAAGAAAAATATGTACTTAGGCTACAGGCCTACATTGAGATTGTACTCTGAAACTATAACCCACGGTGAATAGGCTTTGGAATGAATGAACTGAATTCCTTAATTCTTAAATATTGCACCCTGTCTCCATGTCTTGGAGTCAGACAGGAGGGTGCCCGTTCCAGTGTTCTCTGTGTTTGTGCGGGGATGTGACCTGGTCCACGAGCCACCTGTGGGAGGCTCATTAGAAACGGAACCCCACCACGCACAGTAATTGTGAAACCAACTGTGTCAGGTTTTTCCACGTGCAGATGACCGAGAGCGCTTAAGACATAGAGACCCTCAAGAGGAGTTTTCTAGATGACCAAACTGAAGGCCATGCACTCATTTGTATACTGCAGGGACTTACACGTCACTTCCCCAACTCTAAGGCAGACACCCTGCCCCCCTTCTTTTTTTTTACCCCCCTGAACAGAAACGGTATAAGGCTGAAATAAAAGCATTAGTATTTTTTATAAAGTCGTCTTATATTGTCATTTGTCACTTACGCTACAAGCCCCATATTCGCAACATGTTGGGCCACGCCCCCCATCAACAGCGCAAGACGCAAACCAACGTACCTGCATTCTGACAGCGCTTCAATGGAGACTAGCAGCTAACCACTGGATACCGTTAGAAAACTGCTGCTCTGAGTGATGCAGTGTGTGAGTTTTAAAGTAGTAGTTTTTGATAATCTCAGAGATGAGTGCAGCTCATCAAGTGATAATCAAATAAAAGACTGTCCAGAGCTGGCCCCACCAGACATAATGTCCTGGCTACGGCCCTGGGCAGGGGTCCTAATTAAACGACCTTTGCAAGTGTACTGGTGTGAGAACCGTGTAACTCACTCCTCAGGTATATAACAGGCCACCCGCATCAACGAAGCTAGCTTTTCTTTGGCGTAGTTGGTAGTGGTCACGCTTGGTAAGTCAGAGGTGGTGCATTCGAGCCCAGCGAGTGTCGAACGATACCTTGTTGTGACGGAGCGTGGCTACGTCTGTTAAGGCCCGGTCACAACATAACGTTCTGGTCGACGTTCTATGACGTTAGAGGAAACGTTGGTAATCGTCCATGGTCGCTGGTATAGCGCTGGTATATCGCCAGAAGAGCGTTGCTGACGATGTTAATCGGCGGTAATCGGCGGTGATCGCGGAGAACGTTTAATTTTAAATGATGGATAACGCTGAAGAAAGTTTGGCTATCGTTAGTCAGTCATTACCCTAGCGTTACTCGGTTGTTATTCATCGTTTGCTCTGTAGTGAACAACTCACTCGCTAGTGGCAGAAGCCCCCCACGCACCCTTATGTAGTCTAGGCGGTATGATGTTTGCTGTTCAGAACAACTGAATCCACTGATTTTCCAGTGTTTTATACCCGCTTCACGCTCGTCTAACATTGACTGATCGTTTGTCGCGCGCTAGGTAGACGTTGTCGCGCGCCAGTGACACTGACACGTCACCACACGCTAATAGTTTTCAGACTTGTCTTACTTGGTCGCTGTTACACGCTCCTCAGGCGCCAGTCCCTCGCTAGTCATGCGTCAGTGTGACGGGGCCTTAACATACCGTCACACAAGCGCCTCACTTAGGATGCACGTATTGCAGCAGACCTTAAACCCCTCTTAAAGCAGGTAAAGCTGAAGAGGAACTCATTAAGGCCAAACCATTAACATAAAGGAAGAGCGTGTGATTACTCCCTCTCATGGCTTTTATCTCACACACCTGCTCATCACATCACACACGTGCTCCCCGCCTCCTACGAGGAGCTTTTCAATCATCTTCTGGTTGTGTAATGACTGTAAAGTGGGCTGTACATGCCTCGGAGATGTTTTCGAGGCTATCCAGAGATCTGAGGGCTCATGTATAAAACTATGCGTAGAATTCACGTGAAAACGTTGCGTACCAACGAAACACAGAAATCGCGTGCGCTCCGGTTTTCCTCACAATTTAGAGGAAATTAAGCGCATGTGCGCAAGCGTCTTGTCTCACCCATGTAACACCCATGATGGCCTATAAATGGTTACTGATACGCCCCGAATTAATGTGAATAGGGTTAGGGTTACTAACACTCAGGTGAGGTAATTGCACTGATTGTTATCAACAATGACAGGGCCATTATCACAGTTACGCGCAACGGACATCTGAAAACATAGGCCTCTCTGTGCAACAGCACCAGTTTTAAACCTCATTTGTCCTCATGTTTACCTAAATATTTATGTGAATACATTTCATAACATGCAAGAAGTGTTGAATGATTATAGATCCAATCAAATATTATCCCCGATTATACTGTACAAATATTTGAGGGGTTATTTTGCAACAGACACCTCCGTTATTAGAAATCATGTTTTTTGTGCTTGTATACTCCAGGGAATTCTCTTTATAATGTAACACTAACACGTGTGAGGTTATATTTCGATTTTTCTTTCAAAATGAATTTGAAGGCTTGTCTTGAGTTTCATCCTTTTGCCAAATGAGTTTCCCATTTCTCAAAGTTTTGTGCGTAGCTTGGTTACAGTGTGCGTGGAGGACCCCACATTCTCAAGTGAAGTTTGTTTTTTATAAATCACAACCTTTGCGGTTTGAGGTTATAAACGTGGGATACGCAGAAAACGGGGCTGAAAATATGCGTACGCCACGTTTATAAATGAGACCCCTGATCTGTAAATGTAGACTTTACTAAAGACGGCCTATCTTGGTGTGTCTCATTAATCTCTCTCGCCCTCTCTCTCTCGTCTGCTCTATGTCTCTACCGAGCTCGATCTCTCTCGCTCTCTCTCTCTAGTCTCGCTCTCTCTCTCTCTCTCTCTCTCTCTCTCTCTCTCTCTCTCTCTCTCTCTCTCTCTCTCTCTCTCTCTCTCTCTCTCTCTCTCTCTCTCTCTCTCTCTCTCCTTACTCACACTCACAAATACAGACTTATCCACCCACCCACGCACACAAACATACCGAGTCTGCAAAACATACTCATGCATTCTGAAGAAAATGATTCAGTTAGCAGCTGTTGATGAGATACTTCAATACTTGGACTGTTTCTATAGGAACGCCAGAAAATGGAACGACTGCTTTTTTTAAATCCAGGAGTTTTGATGGATTACAAAACAATACAACAATGATCAATAAAAATACAAATATTGTATATTTTGAGAAATAATTTGACCGTTAACGGTATATCGCGCGGAGTCAGCACGTGCCTATAGTCATATACTCCCCCTGTCAGCGCGCACACCTGAATCTCAGAGCGAGAGGGCAATGCATGAACGGTGTTCTCTCCGTGTGCCAGATTATCTCCAGTTTAGCGGGGATTGGATTGGCAAAAATCCAGTTACTTAAAGAACCCAGACGAGGGAGGGGGAGCACTCGCGTGTGATGGACACATTGACGTTTCCATGTTTAACCGTGCGCAATCGGTACATCCTCAACTTTCCTCTCCGGCAACGACAGACGATCGACGCTTGTTTACTTGCCCGCTGGTGACAGACGTTTACCGTTTTAAGGAAACGCCTCATCCGTCGCTTTTCATACTCCACAGAACATCATGCGAGCAGGAGAGACGCACCCTATGCCATGCTGAACCAATTTCGGACTCTTATGTTGGCGCTGACCACTGTAGCGGGTCTCCTCCAGCGCTGCCGCGGCTGGAGCGACGAAGACATCCTTCTCCCGCCCATCAACTCCACCAACAGATTCCTGGCGAACTTGGAAGTGGACGTGCGGTACTCGAAGAGATCGGCGGAGGAGAGTGAATCCTCGTCCGGATCGTCGCTGCAGCCAGTGCCACAGTGCAATGTCAGCGTGCACAGACTTTTACCGACCTCGCTGGTCGCTCGGTGGGACAGCAGTTTCGGTTTTCAATGCGACGTGTTTGTCTACACCACTAACAACCATGGCAGAGCATTGTTCACCGCTGCCTTCAACAGGGCAATATCGCCGGTTATCATCGAACACCTCGGCGTCACCAGCGGGCAACAGGAACTGAGGCTGTGCGTTGGATGCGGTCTCTCGCGGTACAGGCGATTCGGTCAAGGCAGGTCGAGGGGAGGGCAGCAAACGGGGGACCCCATTACTTTCTGCTGCATAGACTTCAGCCTGGACGAGCTAAAGGGAGACAAAAGTTGGAGGCTTAACCGTAAACCCATCGAGTCCACTCTCGTGGCTTGTTTCATGACTTTGGTCATCATCGTGTGGAGTGTTGCTGCTCTCATTTGGCCGGTGCCTATTATAGCAGGATTTCTGCCTAACGGGATGGAACAGAGACGACCTAGATAAGAAAACGAACTCAAATCAAACATGGAATGTAAAACCAAGCTGCCTCTTTAAAGGAAATGATGTAGCCAACTGTCAACTGTTAAACATGTGATTGGAAAAATTGTTTACATTTATAACTGTCTCCGTAGACCTTTACCGATAGGCCCTATAACACTATGGGCTAGCCTACTACATAGATTAGGCTAAGTAAGTTTTTTTAAAGCAGTGTTTGTATAGTTTTTAAATATAGCCTATGAATATTGTGGTAGCCTATGTGCTGTGCTTAGACCTCAGACACTTGAAGTTTATAATGTGCTGTGATCGGGTGTAGCCTATAGTGTTGACTAGTGTTGAATAGTAGGCCTACTTACTGTATATCTCATTATATAGACTAGATATTTTTAAAACTGTAGGCCTGGGACCACTGCAATATTGACGTTGTATCAAACTGATATCAACCTCAATATTAACAGGTTAATATTAGATTTTTCTTGCTCAGAGCTTATTTGTATACATATATTTGTATGGGAATTAAACTAAATTAAAGTATGTGTATTTATACTCTACGGACTGTTGACTTTTTCTATTCTTTTTTTGCGTCTGGTATCAACCATTTTCAGCCCCCCAGTTTATACATCCGGTTATAACTGCAGTAGCCTACCTGAGTTAACGTCTTACCTACCGTTGTATGACGTTAGGCAGGAAATAAAGTCAGCACTGTTCAACTCGGAGAGTCCGTCATAGCAACACTGCAGTTACATGCTTTTACGTAAACTAAGCCTTCTCTATGTATAACTAATCTGTCAATCAAAAGTCAAGTATGACCTCATCAAAGATCGGCTTGGTTCTTCAGATTTTGGGAGTTACAAGCGCGATTTTCGTTGTATCAGGTAAGCTGAAACAATCGAAAAAGGAGAATGTTTTCCCAGGTAAACGGGGATTTTACAAAGGTCTGGATCCATTGACTGTCACGTGTACATGATTCGACATTGGGAAAGTTAATGAGCATTAACCATAACTTTGCCAAATGAAAGGTGTAAAAATTATTGACATTTGTATATGCCTGAATCTCAGATTCCAAACCCGTTTTCGCTACGAATGTTAGGCCTATAGCCTGATGGACTAGATAGGACAATGACACAATCCGTTTTTCCGCCTTTAAAGCAAAACGTCCCACAGTTGTCGTGAGAGAGTAGACCCATGGCAGCTGTGTGCCCGCAGGGAGCCCAAAGCCTGCTGGAACCTTTTTCATCCGTGAAAGAATCAGGCTACCTGTTGTGATTAATTTCCAATGTCGCGTGTGTGTGTGTGTCCAGCGGACATCTGAACGTGTGTGTACATTTGTGTATTTATGTTGAGTGCAACACTTTTTGCATTTCTAAACACCCACAAACAAAAATGAGCTTTATAGATTTTAAGATACCTAAAAATCCAAACAAGTATTACGTAATCGAGATTAAAACGTTATGCATGCAAAGCAAATACATTTCTAACCAACCAACGTTTTGAGAGCAAAAGCCTTTGGAAAAAGGTTACATTAATTATGTATGCAATAAACAAGTTTTGCACACAACATCAATACACAAGTCTACCCCCATAAGAGGCCGTTTAGTTTGCATAACAAGTGTTGCAAGAAGAGTCATTTGAGTGCTCCATAATAATTTACGAGTTACAAATCATTTGGTCCCACTCGGGTTGTGAACATACGTTTTGCATAACACGTGTGTGTGTCTCATGTCAAAGTTGGATTTTGAGTCATGCTGTTCATTACATTACATGACATCCCAACCATTTATGATAGTCAGAAATCGGGTTGAAACTTTGTAATAAAATAAAACCCGGCCTGTTGTGGTCTTGATGTGTTATCCCAGACTCTTGTGACAGGTGTGTTTGATCGCGTGTGCTTTTAGAGGCACGGGCGCTTTGTTTACCAGTCTGAATCCAGCGCATGATGAAGAGACCCCCCTCTCTCTGCCGTGTTTAGCGGCTCTACAAGAGACAGGCAAACTTGCGAAGGGGTTTTGTCGGGATAGCTTAGTGGTTAGAGCATAAACTGCAGATGACAAGGTATTATGTTCTAATCCCCCCTGCTACTGTACATGGATCTGGATAAAAGTGTCTGCTAAATGAACACATTAGATTAAGTCAGACTGGTGAAGAAACAGTCATTGCCAATTCAAACAGTCAAACAGCCAGGGCAGTGTGCAGAGGAGATGGGAGAGGCAGCGCTGGGGAAGAAACAGTCATCCAGGGCAGTGTGCAGAGGAGATGGGAGAGGCAGCACTGGGGAAGAAACAGTCATCCAGGGCAGTGTGCAGAGGAGATGGGAGAGGCAGTGCTGGGGAAGAAACAGTCATCCAGGGCAGTGTGCAGAGGAGATGGGAGAGGCAGCGCTGGGGAAGAAACAGTCATCCAGGGCAGTGTGCAGAGGAGATGGGAGAGTCAGCGCTGGGGAAGAAACAGTCATCCAGGGCAGTGTGCAGAGGAGATGGGAGAGGCAGCGCTGGGGAAGAAACAGTCATCCAGGGCAGTGTGCAGAGGAGATGGGAGAGGCAGCGCTGGGGAATGGAGGGCTAAAGGACAACAGAGGAGGAGTTCATGCAAATGTAGGATGTTTGCTTCTGATGTGGTTAGTCATACGGGGAGCAGAGCTGAGCTCTCACTATCAGTTCTGGCCTCGCCATAATCACACCCACGCATCATCCGCACACATCATCCTCACTCATCCCCCGCAAATGTCATCCACACACACACACACACACACACACACTGACAATCTAGGAATTAGCCTATACTTTCTACTAAGTGTACAAACATCCAATACATTATCATGTTTAAACGAGGGGTGGGGGGGGGTTACCTAATCAAGGAAACTTTAATTTGTTTCACGTTAGTTCTACCTGCTATGATGACAATGGTAACATCTGGTCTACTCAAACTCAAAACCAGAAGTGATGTAGTTGTTCCTTGTGATCATGTGATCCAGAGGGTCTCGCGGTGACCCTGACCCCAGACCAGGGCACGACCTTCAACATCAGCAGGACGGAGCTCACGGGGTCAAAGTGCGCCGTGTGCTCCGGTGGAGGTCTCCGGAAGTCGTGCTCTTCTTCTGTGGTGCTGAGGGGCCCGGAGGCCACGGCCGTGGAGTTCACCTGTCCTCACCCCGAGGAGCTCTTCACCGTCAGAGTCTGCAGAGACATAGGTACCATGTTTGTGTTGTTCCCCATACGCTAGTCAGCTGTCTGCAGAGACATAGGTACCATGTTTGTGTTGTTCCCCATAGGTACCATGTTTGTGTTGTTCCCCATAGGTACCATGTTTGTGTTGTTCCCCATACGCTAGTCAGCTGCTGCCATCCAGATGGGATTGTTGCACCGTTCACAGTGCCTGGTCGCTGAGATGTGGTTGCCTGGCGATGTGGTTACCTGGCAATGTGGCTTGTAAATACAGATCGTTCGTTGAGTCTGAGTACTGAAACAAGTGCTTTTAATCCATGATGATCTTCTGCTGAACCATCTATATGCTGTATTTTAACTGTGATAAAATGATGAGCTGCTAAAATGTAGCTACCAGTGACAGTTGAGAGAGGTCTCACGTAATCACATGTAAATGTAAGACCTCTGTCAACTGTCACTGGAAGCCTGGCAAGGCCGATGTCATGAATTTACAATTAATGTCTCCTGTGAACATGTTAGGGTAGGAACTTTGTACCAGGTCGGATGGCATGACACCAGCTAGGGTGGCACTGTACCACAAGCCATTCTTTACTGATGCCAGCTAGTCCCATGCTGGAAGGAGGACAGTCCCTTTGTGTGGTTGTTATCAGAGTAACTGTTAATTACAGAGCAGCTTATCAGTAGAGACTGTTAACTGCAGCCTGCTGTTTAACACTCTCAGTCCTTCCACCGCCTGCTCTCCTCCAATCCCTCTTTTCCTCCCCTCCACCCACCCAACCTCTCCTCTTCCCTCTTCCCTCTTCCCCATCCCTCCCTACCCTCTTTTCCTCCCCTCCACCCAACCTCTCCTCTTCCCTCCCCTCCCCTCAGTGTGTACCTCCGGCTCCTGCAGTGAGGCTGTCAGACAGACGGACTCAGGCAGCAGGCCTCTGCAGAGCTTCGCCCGGTCCTTCTCCTGGACCCTGAGGACCT
The DNA here is from genome assembly GCA_903064625.1 of Mallotus villosus. Taxonomy (NCBI): domain Eukaryota; kingdom Metazoa; phylum Chordata; class Actinopteri; order Osmeriformes; family Salangidae; genus Mallotus; species Mallotus villosus. Next base: position 15,557 of record CAEFZP010002616.1, read on the forward strand.
CCGGACCGGGGGCCCTCCTCCTGGACTTCTCCCCCACGGGCCTGACCCAGATCCAGCCTGCGCAGGCCTGTCCAGACCAGCACACCTACTCCCTCCAGGCCTTCCAGAGCACGGGGACGGTGGTTCTGGGAACCTACTGCCGTGGAGGCTCCGTGAGCGGGGTGCAGCTCCCGCGCCTGGGCCAGCTGTCCCTGGAGCTCCCTGGCGGGGGGGAGCTGAAGCCGGCCGTGTTCCCCGTGGCTGTCGGAGAGGACATTAAATGTGAGTCGGGGGGAAGCCCCGCTAGCTCACTGGGTGCGAGTGGGTACTGTTTAAGGCTGGTGTCTAACGTAGGGGGAAGCCCCGCTAGCTCACTGGGTACGAGTGGGTACTGCTTAAGGCTGGTGTCTAACGTAGGGGGAAGCCCCACTAGCTCACTGGGTACGAGTGGGTACTGCTTAAGGCTGGTGTCTATCGTAGGGGGAAGCCCCACTAGCTCACTGGGTACGAGTGGGTACTGCTTAAGGCTGGTGTCTAACGTAGGGGGAAGCCCCGCTAGCTCACTGGGTACGAGTGGGTACTGTTTAAGGCTGGTGTCTAACGTAGGGGGAAGCCCCGCTAGCTCACTGGGTACGAGTGGGTACTGTTTAAGGCTGGTGTCTAACGTAGGGGGAAGCCCCGCTAGCTCACTGGGTACGAGTGGGTACTGCTTAAGGCTGGTGTCTAACGTAGGGGGAAGCCCCACTAGCTCACTGGGTACGAGTGGGTACTGCTTAAGGCTGGTGCCTAACGTAGGGGGAAGCCCCGCTAGCTCACTGGGTACGAGTGGGTACTGCTTAAGGCTGGTGTTTAACGTAGGGGGAAGCCCCGCTAGCTCACTGGGTACGAGTGGGTACTGCTTAAGGCTGGTGTCTAACGTAGGGGGAAGCCCCACTAGCTCACTGGGTACGAGTGGGTACTGCTTAAGGCTGGTGTCTAACGTAGGGGGCCATTTCCTGTTAGTCTTCGACCCATCTTGCCCCCTTCCAACAGTAAGTTATAAAAAGGCCAAAAATAAATAAATAAAAGTGAGTAGGTGAGAGGTTGTTCTTAGTCCTGGGGGCTGTTTTGTTGGTGATCATCAATGGTGTGTACAGAGAGACACACACACACACTCTCACACACACACTCACACCTTTCTCCATTTCCCCTGGCAGCCCTCGCCGTCGTCACGGTAACCGCTCCCGGGGGGACCTCGTCCACGGAGCTGTTCTCCCCGAATTACCCCGACGGTTTCCCTGACGACGACCTGATGGAGTGGCGATTTGCGGCCCAGCCCAAATACAGCAGCAATGTCACCTTCCTGGCTGCCTCCGTGCCGCGCTGCCTGAAGAAAGAGGCCGGGGTGGGGTACCAGGGGAGTGCCTCATGGGTCCTGGTCCTGGGCCTGGACGACCCCCAGCCCACCAGGATACCAGGCTCCTTCTCCCTGACCCTGAGGAACTGTGAAGTGGACCAGAAGCAGCCTGGACTCTCCCTACACCTCCTGGTGTCCACCACCAGGGGGAGCCCCCCAGGTGAGCATCATGGACAGAGCAGACCCCAGACCTCTCCCTGCACCTCCTGGTGTCCACCACCAGGGGGAGCCCCTCAGATGAGCATCATGGACAGAGACGACCCCAGACACAGCGGTGGCCTGCCCTGAGTTTCAGGAATGCTATGATGCTGTTGTAGTATAAAGGGTAGTTACGGAATCGCATACTGATATACTTTTATTTCTTTATTTACAATTAATGTACATTTCCTCCATGCAGCGCTGTGCAGCGTGGACCTGAGGAACCAGCGAGGCGTCGCCCTCCACGTACAGAAGACGGCCCAGGCCGGCCCAGACTGTGAGCTGAAGCTCAACTCTGACGTCCTGCAGGAGGCCACAGCTCTCTCTGGCAGCGTCTCTCTGCTGGCCTTCCAGTCCTGCCTCCCTCACCACCTCCTGCTCACAGCCAGCAAGCTCATAGGTAACCCATAGTAACCACAACCTCCATGACTCACTTGTCAAAATCCACACAATGTCAGATTTTGAACTTGCAACCTTTCAATCTGCAGTTAAATGTTCTACCACTGAGCTATACCCATCCCCATGCTCTACCACTGAGCTATACCCATCCCCATGCTCTACCACTGAGCTATACCCATCCCCATGTTCTACCACTGAGCTATACCCATCCCCATGTTCTACCACTGAGCTATACCCATCCCCATGCTCTACCACTGAGCTATACCCATCCCCATGTTCTACCACTGAGCTATACCCATCCCCATGTTCTACCACTGAGCTATACCCATCCCCATGTTCTACCACTGAGCTATACCCATCCCCATGCTCTACCACTGAGCTATACCCATCCCCATGTTCTACCACTGAGCTATACCCATCCCCATGTTCTACCACTGAGCTATACCCATCCCCATGCTCTACCACTGAGCTATACCCATCCCCATGTTTTACAACTGAGCTATACCCATACCCATGTTCTACCACTGAGCTATACCCATACCCATCCCCATGCTCTACCACTGAGCTATACCCATCCCCATCCCCATGCTCTACCATTCATTTCCCAGAATGCAGCGTTCTGAAAGACTGTCCAGCCGTGGCGTTGACGATCCCCCCCATGCCCTCGTGCCTCCCCGCCCCCCTGCACAGCGTCACCTGGCTGGTCCGTCCCCCCCGGCACGCCGCGGTGGAGCTGCTCCCTGGTGGAGGGCTGACGCAACTACACCCCGGAGACCACCATCAATGCCATGGCAACGTCACGCTCACAGTTGTCGAGGGCGATGGGACCCCCATAGGCCACTTCTGCCCCCAGGGGGCGGTCGGTAAGGTGCAGGTGCACGCCAACGTGACCATCACAGCCGACGCCCTCGAGGGGAGGGACTTACGACTGACCTCTGACCCCGTCATCAACATCAGCTTCAGCGAGAGGATCTCTGGTAACAACCTTGTTTATCCAGATAGTACCTTCAGCACGAGCAGGAGAAGAGTACACAAGTTAACATTACAAATAAAAGAAAAATACCTTTGATGGGAATAAATACATTTTCGTTATATTTGTATGGGAAGTACTACCGATGTACAGATTTTGTACATTCACATACTTACTGCCAACTCAAATGTATGTAAGTATGTTTGTACTTATACTGTGTAAGTACAGTATGATGTTTCCCCTGTAGAGTTGTGTCGGGTAACGATGATACTGTCATCACAGAACGCTACATATTCACCGTCTCTCTGAAGACGCCCCGGCCCCTCCTCCTGTCCACCCCCGGCGGGGCGGCGGGGATGAAGCCCAACGCCACCGTGTCCTGGCTGGTGAGCGTCCCCCCCCAGACGCACGCCGTGGTGAGGTTCCTGGACGTGTCCCAGCCCCGGTGCCACCGGCTGCACACCAACATCCAGGTGCAGTGCCTGGGTTCTCTGGAGGAGATGTACAGCCGGCGCGAGGACGAGGAGGCCAGCACACACGTCACCGTCACCAGCAGCTTCTACCTCAACATGTCCAACTGTCACCCGGAGACCGGGCTCTTCCAGGCTGTCACGGAGATCACCCTGCTTCAGGGTGAGGAGGGGGTGGAGGAGGGGTGGAGGAGGGGGGTGGAGGGGGTGGGGGGAAAGGGGGTGTCCAGCGTAGGAGATAGATAGAGGGGAGGAAGTGGAGGAATTTATATGTATGTTGTTTTGGATTAAGACGTGTGTTAAATGAATAAAACGTCAAAGTTGAGGGAGAGAGATATACAGAAAGGATGAGAAGGAGGGAGAGAGGGGAGAGGGAGGGGGAGATGGTGAGGGAGGGAGAGAGGGAGGGGGCAAGTGGACAAGATGTGAGATATGAGGGACAGAGGGAGGGAGGGACAGAGGGAGGGAGGGACAGATTAATTTATTAATTTAATACAGTCATGTAAGCTGTGTTCCTGGGTATTACATGATGGTTTTATCTGGCTTAGTGATGAGTGTGTGTGTATGAATGTGTTTGTGTGAATGTGGATGAGTGTGTGTGTGTGAATGTGAGTGAGTGTGTGTGTGACTGTGTGTGTGCGTGTGAATGTGTGTGTCTCTTAATGCTCCTCAGACAACCTCCTGACGACCATCCTGGGCGTGGCAGGGGCTCTGCTGGTTGTCACGGTGACCGTTCTGGCTGTGGTGTGCTTGGTGAGAAGGTGAGGCCGTCTTCCTCACACAGCACCACACTGCGCTGGTTTCAGTAGCAGCAGCGGCGAGCAACACTCACGTTGTCGTGTCACTTCCTGTCGGGCAGGAAGAAGAAGAAGCAGCTTCCTCCCCAGGTGTCCATCTACAACCCCAACGGGACCATCTTCCTGCCTGGTCTCCACGGCAACCCCAAAGTCCACGAGGATGACGAGGCGCACGTGTACGCCTCCATCGAGGACACGGCGCTCTACGGCCCCCTGCTGAGAGACGGCCCGTCAGGAGCTGAGACGGACACTTACCGGACGTTTACCGGAACCACGCCGCCGTCTCCGGGCCGGGGGGAGGAGGGGCGGCCGGAGGAGGGGGGGCCGGAGGTCGGTACCTACCAGCCGTTCTTGGCCCCGCCCCTACCCGGCAGACCGGCGAGCCATCTGTCGTCCACGACGGATGATGAAGTGAGCGTCTGAGAGGGAGAGTCTGTCAGCTTCCTCAACCTCTGACCTCTGACCTGGGGAGGGGCTGAAGGAGGGAGAGGGGGGAGGGAGGGGAGAGAGGGGAGCAAACTCTGACCCATAAGTGTCCCGTCTGCACCAGATCACCTGGCTTCTCATACCTCTGTTACTCTCACAACACTGTTTCTCTCCTTCCCAGCCTCCACCCTCCTAAATCAATGAAAGAGGGAGGGGAGGGAGGAGGGAGGGGAGGGAGGAGGGAGGGGAGAGAGGAGGAAGGGGAGAGAGTTGATTCTAGCTTACAGGGGGTGTGAGCAGTCTGGGGACCCAGCACTAACTGACTAGCTTGAACTTCCTTGTATTGATTCCCTGGCACCCGGGGGACAATGCAGCATTTCCCAACAAGGCGCCGTGGCGGTGTTTCATATTTCACACAGGAGGAGGAGGGGGCAGGAGGAGGGGGCAGGAGGAGGAGGGGGCAGGAGGAGGGGGCAGGAGGAGGAGGGGGCAGGAGGAGGGGGCAGGAGGAGGAGGGGCAGGAGGAGAGGAGGGGCAGGAGGAGGGGGCAGGAGGGGGCAGGAGGAGGAGGGGGCAGGAGGAGGGGGCAGGAGGAGGAGGGGGCAGGAGGAGGAGGCAGGAGGGGCAGCAGGAGGAGGGGGCAGGAGGGGGCAGGAGGGGAGGGGGCAGGAGGAGGAGGGGGCAGGAGGGGGCAGGAGGAGGAGGGGGCAGGAGGAGGAGGGGGCAGGAGGAGGGGGCAGGAGGAGGGAGGGGGCAGGAGGAGGAGGAGGGGGCAGGAGGTGGGGGCAGGAGGGGGCAGGAGGAGGAGGGGGCAGGAGGGGGCAGGAGGAGGAGGGGGCAGGAGGAGGAGGGGGTAGGAGGAGGGGGCAGGAGGAGGAGGGGGCAGGAGGAGGAGGGGGCAGGAGGAGGAGGAGGGGGCAGGAGGAGGAAGGAGGAGGAGGGGGCAGGAGGAGGAGGGGGCAGGAGGGGGCAGGAGGAGGAGGGGGTAGGAGGGGGCAGGAGGAGGAGGGGGCAGGAGGAGGGGGCAGGAGGAGGAGGGGGCAGGAGGAGGAGGAGGGGGCAGGAGGAGGGGGCAGGAGGGGGCAGGAGGAGGAGGGGGGTAGGAGAAGGGGGGCAGGGTAAGCCTGTTGGGAGCAGCTGTCACGCAGTCAGACCCCGTACCTGGGGAGGCCTGCAGCCAATCAGAAGGTCGAACTGTGAGCAGCTGTCATCTTCAGAACGTTTTCGTCAAAGCTGACCAACGGTTAACTAACTGTAATTGCATGAACACTAGCGCAACGATAGCAAACGCATTGACGTATTATTACTGTTGGGCAAGCTACTTGGAAAGTGAGCTACATTACCAGTTACATTAAATGAAGTTTAACTACACTGGAAGTACCCGTCAGTGAAATGTAGCCATGTACACAGATGTAACTCATGTACGCCCAGTTTAAAGCTACAAACACTTGTATCAAAGCTTTTTCTTGAACCAACCTCCTGCCAAATCAAGTAACTCACCCATATGTATACACCTTATATACTATTATACTATATATCAAATAGAGGCCTCTTACTTGGTATCTAAAGATACAGTATAAACACACTCTCAAACCAAATGTGGAGCTAACCCTAATGGTGTTCAGATACTGCTTCGGGCCACACATTCCATGTCACTGGGGAATTTATTTCAACAAGCTAATGTAAGGAGTATTTGATCAGTACTGTTCATTCTCCAGAGGATTCAGAACACGGCAGCCCGCCTGGCAGCCCGCCTGGTCTTCAATCTACCCAGACGCTCCCATGTTACCCCGCTCCTCATCTCCCTCCACTGGCTTCCCATCACGGCCCGTATCAGATACAAGACTCTGGTACTGACCTTCCGAGCGGTGAACCGGACTGCACCCGACTACATCAGGTAGTCTCTCGTCCAGCCTTACACCCCCACCCGCCACCTACGGTCTTCCTCTGACAACCGTCTCGTGGTCCCACCGCTCAAGACCGCCCGGTCCTAACCCAAGCTCTTCCCCTGTCTGGCCCCCCAGTGGTGGAATCAACTCCCCACCTCCATCAGAGACACTGACTGTCTCCCCACCTTCAGGAAAAGGCTCAAGACGCACTTGTTCCAGGAGTGTAACAGCACTTAGGAATGTTTGACGGAACCTGATGTTTCCTCCAGGATCACAATGACTCTTATTGAGAGACTTGTTGCTCTTGTTGGTTATCTGTCACTGACTTAAAACTATTGTACTCGCTGTGAAATACATTTTTGTAACTTGTTTAACTACATGCTCTCATGGTTCTTCCCTTTGGGACTTATTTCGTTTTCCCAATGTATGTTTCATGTTTTGGCTACCTGCAATATTTGGGGCTCTCAATGTTATGATCAGTGACCTATGCACTTTTGTAAAGCTCTCTTTTGGAAGTCGCTTTGGATAAAAGTGTCTGCTAAATGCATAAATGTAATGTAAATGTAAATGTTCATACATAACATAACATCCAGCTTCTTCCTTTCAACAGATCAATCCACTCAGGCCTTTAGGAGACAGAGCTGTATGTACAATCATTAATTATGTATTGTAAAACAAATGTGACACTAACTCAATAATAATGACAACCAATAGGGGGCAGCACCAGCAAAGTGATGAAAATCCCCTCTGCCACGCTCTCTGTCCTCTGTCCTCTGCCACGCTCTCTGTCCTCTGTCCTCTGCCATGCTCTCTGTCCTCTGCCACGCTCTCTGTCCTCTGCCACACTCTCTGTCTTCTGCCATGCTCTCTGTCCTCTGCCAGGCTCTCTGTCCTCTGCCATGCTCTCTGTCCTCTGTCCTCTGCCACGCTCTCTGTCTTCTGCCATGCTCTCTGTCCTCTGCCACACTCTCTGTCCTCTGTCACGCTCTCTGTCCTCTGCCACGCTCTCTGTCCTCTGCCACGCTCTCTGTCCTCTGCCAGGCTCTCTGTCCTCTGCCAGGCTCTCTGTCCTCTGCCATGCTCTCTGTCCTCTGTCCTCTGCCATGCTCTCTGTCCTCTGCCATGCTCTCTGTCCTCTGCCACGCTCTCTGTCCTCTGCCACGCTCTCTGTCCTCTGCCACGCTCTCTGTCCTCTGCCATGCTCTCTGTCCTCTGTCCTCTGCCATGCTCTCTGTCCTCTGCCAGGCTCTCTTTCCTCTGTCCTCTGCCACGCGCTCTGTCCTCTAACACGCTCTCTGTCCTCTGCCACGCTCTCTGTCCTCTGCCACGCTCTCTGTCCTCTGCCACGCTCTCTGTCCTCTGCCATGCTCTCTGTCCTCTGCCACACTCTCTGTCCTCTGTCACGCTCTCTGTCCTCTGCCACGCTCTCTGTCCTCTGCCACGCTCTCTGTCCTCTGCCAGGCTCTCTGTCCTCTGCCAGGCTCTCTGTCCTCTGCCATGCTCTCTGTCCTCTGTCCTCTGCCATGCTCTCTGTCCTCTGCCACGCTCTCTGTCCTCTGTCCTCTGCCACGCTCTCTGTCCTCTGCCAGGCTCTCTGTCCTCTGCCAGGCTCTCTGTCCTCTGCCATGCTCTCTGTCCTCTGTCCTCTGCCATGCTCTCTGTCCTCTGCCATGCTCTCTGTCCTCTGCCACGCTCTCTGTCCTCTGCCACGCTCTCTGTCCTCTGCCACGCTCTCTGTCCTCTGCCATGCTCTCTGTCCTCTGTCCTCTGCCTTGCTCTCTGTCCTCTGCCAGGCTCTCTGTCCTCTGTCCTCTGCCACGCTCTCTGTCCTCTACCACGCTCTCTGTCCTCTGTCCTCTGCCACGCGCTCTGTCCTCTAACACGCTCTCTGTCCTCTGCCACGCTCTCTGTCCTCTGCCACGCTCTCTGTCCTCTGCCACGCTCTCTGTCCTCTGCTACGCTCTCTGTCCTCTGCCATGCTCTCTGTCCTCTGCCACGCTCTCTGTCCTCTGCCATGCTCTCTGTCCTCTGCCACGCTCTCTGTCCTCTGCCACGCTCTCTGTCCTCTCTGCCACGCACTCTGTCCTCTAACACGCTCTTTGTCCTCTCCTCTAACAGAACACCTCCAAGCTCAGGCCAAGGCTCTCAGACTCAGTTAAGACTTTCAAATGAATGTTCACGGTCCTCAATGTTCACCGTGTAAATTCAGGTCTGTTCTGGCGTCATCTGCATTCTGAGCATGCTGATTGAGTCATGCACTGTGGGGTTAGAGTCATGCACTGTGGGGTTAGGGGTAGAGTCATGCACTGTGGGGTTAGAGTCATGCACTGTGGGGTTAGGGGTTAGAGTCATGCACTGTGGGGTTAGAGTCATGCACTGTGGGGTTAGGGGTTAGAGTCATGCACTGTGGGGTTAGAGTCATGCACTGTGGGGTTAGGGGTTAGAGTCATGCACTGTGGGGTTAGAGTCATGCACTGTGGGGTTAGGGTTAGGGGTAGGCTTGTTTCCCCCAAGACAAATGGCCAGAACCTCTTCCGGTGTGCACCGGCTCAAAATATGTGGAGGCTGGAGGGCAGGTCCTGGGGAAGCTGGAGGGAGGCTGGAGGGAGGCTGGAGGGCAGGTACTGGGGAGGCTGGAGGGAGGCTGGAGGGCAGGTCCTGGGCAGTGGGAGGGGGAGCGTGGAGGATGGGCAGGGGGAATCTCTCATAAAAGTGTAATCGACTCTGTTGGTATTCAGCCGGGAAAGTGCCTGGGACTCCAGAGTGGTTCTTTACACCATCTGAGTTAGGATCCTATAAAGTATATGACGTTGGCATTTTTTACGATTCGGTAATCATAATCATCTATATTTTGACGAGTGTATTAGGACCAGGGCCGTAACTTCTTATGAGGTACCCGAAGTTCGGACCTCCATGGAAAAAAACACACAAACACGACCTTGTCCTCTTCTAAATGATGGAACGTTCTGGATGTGTTCTGATGATTTGTGATGATAGTGCTCGGTGCCTAGACCTCAGTCAGCCTAGTTACCAGTCTGTGTCTAAGGGAGAGGTGTGGAGGTACCAGCCAGCAAATTCCCTGGAGAGCAGGCCCCACCACACCCAGGCCTGACCCAGGCAGAACCAGGCAGGCCCCACCACACCCAGACCCAGACCAGAACCAGGCAGGCCCAAGCAGACCCAGGCCAGACCCAGGCAGGCCCCACCAGACCCAGACCAGACCCAGGCCAGACCCAGACCAGAACCAGACCCAGGCAGGCCCCAGCAGACCCAGGTCAGACCCAGGCAGGCCCCACCAGACCCAGGTCAGACCCAGGCAGGCCCCACCAGACCCAGGCCAGACCCAGACCAGAACCAGAACCAGGCAGGCCCCACCAGACACAGGTCAGAACCCCACCAGACCCAGGCAAGATTGCCTGCTGCTTCTGGACGAGGTGTTTTCCTCCCACAGTCCTGAGCAAAAGTAATGAGATCATCAAGTGTTTATGGTCCTGGAAGAAGCAGAGTATATAACTCCTTTATACCCAAGTATAAGGCTTCACATCAATCCTGCAGGAGAGGAGGGGAGGAGAGGAGAGGAGGAGAGGAGATGGGAGAGGAGGGGAGAGGAGATGGGAGGGGAGGGGAGGGGAGGGGAGGGGAGGGGAGGGGAGGGGAGGGGAGGGGAGGGGAGGGGAGGGGAGAGGAGAGCGGGATGAGAGGAGAGGAGAGGAGAGGAGATAGGAGAGGCGAGGAGCGAGAGGAGAGGAGAGGAGAGGAGAGCTCCGTGTAAGAATTCATTGTCAGGAAGAAGAAAGGTGTTACAGTCTGCTGTAGGATGAGAAACGTCTGTTTGCGTTTTCCAGTTAGGTCCATGTCGGCTCCTCCCACTCACTGACATGTCATTTGCTTTTATTTCTGTCTCTGCTTTTTTGGGGCCTTCGCAGTGATAGGTGTTCACAACCACTTCCTTCAGACACCTCCCCACAACCACCTCACATACACACACACACACACACACCCAAACACTCACACACTCAAACACTCACACACTCAAACACTCACACACTCAAACACACGCACACACACCACACGCACACACATACTCACAACCACCGCACACACACCCACACCCACACCCACACACACACACACACACAAACACACACACACTCAAACACACACACACTCAAACACCACACTCAAACACACGCACACACACTCACACACGCACACACATACTCAAACACACACTCACACACGCACTCACACACACACGCACACACATACTCACAAACACACACACACACACTTACACGGTACTGTAATTCAGGACTGACTTGGAGGGTGTTTTTGTTAGAGTTCTCCAGTTGCATGTAGTCTCTGTAGATCTTCTCACAACAATCACAGACAGAAGGAATTCAACGTTTAGTGACAATACTGCCTGGGTCTGGCCTGGGTCTGGCCTGGGTCTGGCCTGGGTCTGGAGGGAGACTTCACATTAGAAACAACAGGAGCTGTTCAATGTTATTTTCATCAGAATTTTATTTTCAGCTTTCACAGAAGTAATACAATCTGATACTAATCATCATTATGAACGACGATGAACTGATCAGTTGAGTATCACAATCCACAATATGAATGCATATGTTGCGTATACCTTCTCTCAAGGATAATATGTTGTGTGAAACAAACAGACATGTGACAATGACTGCTTCAGAAAGACTCGTGTGCAGAACCAGACAGACGGTTATGAGAGGTCGTCATGTAGCTGAAACCAGACGTAGCATTATTTGTATAAATGATTGACGTTGATTTTTCTAATCTAGATTGATAAAGTTGTGTTTTACAAAACAGGAAGTGTGCAATATTTCAGGCCCTGTAGCAACATGAAGGATTACTGAGCAGCTGTATGTGGTTGACATCATGAGAGGTGGATTATTGCTTATTGAATCTCAGTATGTCACGGTGCCCTTATTGTGAAATCTGCTAATGTTCCTCTTAAAGTCCCTTCTAACAAACTGGTACCATGGCCCAGGTATACACACCTGCTCTGCCAGATCATGATATTATGCTCATGTTATTCATTTTTCAATCTGTGAAGTCAAACTGAATGTGAGCTTACAAGATCAAGCTTTCCATGCAGAAACCTGTACAATACACACACACACACACAAATACAGTCATATACGTGATCAGAATGTGGGAACTGCGGACATGACACACAAACAGAGAGATGCTTCATACCCAGCTGTCTGGGCAGAACAATATTGTCTATTAGATAACGACTGTATTTCATTTGAAACAGTTAAGCTATCGAATGGGTAACTTTGGTCGAACATCGGGTCAGGACTTAAACTGAGCTCCAACAAATCCATCTCTACATCTTTTGGGGATTTCATTCTGGAATCGGTTCTCTACAAACAAAAACATTGATTTGAAGACTCTTTCCCTTCATTACAACCACAACCACTAGTTCCAGTGCCTTTGTAGAGTTCCATCATAGAACACAAATAGAGAATACTACATCTTAATACTGTTTATTTTCTCTACATCAAATACGTCTCTCCCAGAATACTTCTGCTTTCTCTCACAAACACCAGGGCACACAAACCAGGACGAAACGGATTCAAACCAGATGCATTCTGACCAGGGGCTCTAATGGATTACACAAGCCCCTGAATCATGATCAGGCCTCCAGCTTCAATCGATCCTCTTCAGTGTCACCCACAGTGTCAGAGTTAATGCGCAGGTCAAGGGTCAGACCCAGACCAGTCGACCTGGTACCTTTCAGCCCGCTCGGTTCTCCCCTAGCAGAACGTCCAACCCCAAACTGCCCATCAGGAAGGTCCATCTGTAACACGCCCAGCCAGTCAGACGTCTCCTCTTCAGCCGGTCAGACGTCTCCTCTTCAGTCGGTCGGACGTCTCCCCTTCAGCCGGTCAGACGTCTCCTCTTCAGTCGGTCAGACGTCTCTTCTCCACCTGGTCAGAGGTCTCTTCTCCAGTCGGTCAGACGTCTCCTCTCCAGCCGGTCAAACGTCTCCTCTCCAGCCGGTCAGACGTCTCTTCTCCAGCCGGTCAAACGTCTCCTCTTCAGCCGGTCAGACATCTCCCCTTCAGCCGGTCAGACGTCTCCTCTCCATCCGGTCAGACGTCTCCCCTTCAGCCGGTCAGACATCTCCCCTTCAGCCGGTCAGACGTCTCCTCTCCATCCGGTCAGACGTCTCCCCTTCAGCCGGTCAGACGTCTCCTCTTCAGCCGGTCAGACGTCTCCCCTTCAGCCGGTCAGACGTTTCCTCTCCAGTCGGTCAGACGTCTCCTCTTCAGCCGGTCAGACGTCTCCCCTTCAGTCGGTCAGACGTCTCCTCTCCATCCGGTCAGACGTCTCCCCTCCAGTCGGTCAGACGTCTCCTCTCCATCCGGTCAGACGTCTCCCCTTCAGCCGGTCAGACGTCTCCCCTTCAGCCGGTCAGACTTCTCCTCTCCAGTCGGTCAGACGTCTCCCCTTCAGCCGGTCAGACTTCTCCTCTCCAGTCGGTCAGACGTCTCCCCTTCAGCCGGTCAGACGTCTCCTCTCCATCCGGTCAGACGTCTCCCCTTCAGCCGGTCAGACGTCTCCCCTTCAGCCGGTCAGACTTCTCCTCTCCAGCCGGTCAGACGTCTCCCCTTCAGCCGGTCAGACTTCTCCTCTCCAGTCGGTCAGACGTCTCCCCTTCAGCCGGTCAGACGTTTCCTCTCCAGTCGGTCAGACGTCTCCTCTTCAGCCGGTCAGACGTCTCCTCTTCATCCGGTCAGACGTCTCCTCTCCATCCGGTCAGACGTCTCCTCTTCAGCCGGTCAGACGTCTCCTCTTCATCCGGTCAGACGTCTCCTCTTCAGTCGGTCAGACGTCTCCCCTTCAGTCGGTCAGACGTCTCCACTTCAGCCGGTCAGACGTCTCCTCTTCAGCCTGTCAGACGTCTCCTCTCCATCCGGTCAGACGTCTCCTCTTCATTGGGTCAGACGTCTCCTTTTCCGCCTCCCTCCATCCTCCCGTTCTCTTTGGACAGTTCCGTTTAGTCGTTTATTGCAGCAATCCTCCAGTTCTCTCAGAGCATCACCCAGAATGCATAGCAGCATCACCCCTCTTCCTTCCTCAGCCTGACTGGGTCCAGCGCCGGCTGCCGCAGGTGGGGTTCAGTCTCCTCGTTGTTCCCCTTCGCAATCCCCGCTCCCCACGGCGACCGGCTAGGTCACAGGACTGGGTCTGGTGGTGAGGCTGGGCGCCGTGGTAACCCTCCTGTTCTTGCCCCCTCCTTTTGCCCCCTCCCTCCCGCCCCGCCCCCCCTTCTTCCTGCCGCCAGGCTCCTTCTTCTTCTTCGGCTCCCCACTGTTCTTAGGATCTGAGGGGGGGGAAACAAGAAACAGGATTTCACAACGTGAGCGTGTCCAGTGACAAACGTCTGGGTATTATCAGTTATTAATATCATGATTGTGGTGGTCATTAGAATTCCCCTTATTGGGAGGCCTGAGTTTGAGGTAATTAAAGTAGAAATGCCATACAAATATATATTTCAGAACAGTGCCCCGGCACAGCGCCCCGACACACAGCGCCGACACAGCGCCGACAGGAGACACACAGCAGAGCCTGATAGGCAGACCCAGGCAGACCCAGACCAGACCCTGATAGACCGTAACTCCAGACGGGAAAATAACGATCCAGCCAGCCAGCCTCGGCGACAAAGCCTGAACCAGACACGTCCTAGCAACCAAACATGCCGGGGCTGACAGAACATTACAGCACATGTAAACATCAGCTGACTGAGGTGAACTTCACTTTTCTCGCCACCCCTCACAGCTCCTGCGGCTCTAGTGCCTGTCACTCATCCTAAGTGTGTAATTGCTCTCTAAAAACAAACAGCCATTTGAAGAGCGTTCCATGTAGGCTACACTAGATTTTTTTTTAAACCTGTTCAGCAGAGATTGAACTGAAGCAAGCCCACTGCTGAAGAGGGCTACCTACACCGTAGCCCCCCAACACGGCTACTTTCCACTCCGTCCATCAATGCATGTTGTTCTGTGTGAGCACCAACAAGTTACATGGTCCACTCTTTGATGCTAACTGCACCCAAACCGCTAGCGAAATGAGATAAACATTTCCGAGCGCTAATGATGGCAGTGGTGGATGAGAGGGCTGGCTGCTAACAGGGAGCGTCTGTTAGTGTCAGGTGTCAGACAGGGACTGTTTACGCAGGGCTGATGAGGAGCAGCCAGACTCCGAGATGTTTACTATGAACGTTGTGTTGCCAGAATCAGTGTCCCTGGCAACAGAGTCAACACCAGAGGGAGGGATGGAAAGCCTTGGCTGGGTGTTGGACTGCAGGGACACTTGTTTTGGACACTGGGGACACTTGTTTTGGAGCCTGCTGGTGTATGTTCACCAGGCCTCCGTGTGTTCTCTGAAGTCGGCTACTTGACCATGAAGGTTCCGCAACTCCAAGGGCGTAGCTTTGTTTTCAAATGTGGAGGGGACAGCTCACTCAGCTGACATGAATTAGAAGAAGAACAATCGTCAGTTTCTGTTGAAGCTGCAAGGTGCACGTGTTCAACTGAGATGATAGATTTTGAGGATGGAGTCTCTCTAGAACTAACTGAGTGTGCGTTTGAATTGGTAGATGTTACGAGAGAGGCGGGTGCAGTTTCCAAATCTGGTGACTTTCCGCCACAACAGCAGCAAAAGAACCTGGAGGCTGATTTATGAATTACGTCATTTTTGCCTTTCTTGTGTTGTAGCCAGTGGCGGCTCGTTAATAAAAATAAAAATTGGTTTTAATAAGTAATGTAAATACAATATGTTTCATTCGGTTCACTGGATAAATGAATAGGTGCCGCGAATGTCTATGTAAGTCCTTAAACTTTCAGCAAGCATGTGACCTAAAGCTGGTCTCTGATTGGTTTCCTGAAGATTCTTCTCCAGGCAGAGCTCGCAGCGTCCCTGGCCAAACAGAATTGGATACATGTTATTTTATCCAATCTGATTGATTCACGAATCTCGGCGACACCGTCACTCCGCCTAAACCTTGCAAGCTGACGATCACACAAATCACTTTCATAGAGATAATGACAGCAGTTAAACCAAATTCTCCCTGGGGGGGGGACTTTCTGTTTCAAAGATCCGCAGAGAAGCCTGGTTTAGATTCGATATCGTTGAATTTGTTGAATATAGCTTTTATCCAAAGTCCCATAGCGCAAGTAGAAAGTAGGCAATGTGGTGTAACTAAGTAGGTGACATGTTGTGTGGTCAGTGATGTTGAGGTGCTTCGTTGTTGTCCTGTGTGTGCTGTTTTCGATGAATTTATTAGTATCACAGCCGTCTGTTGCTGTCTGACGATTGCTGTAGGTCCACAATGACTTCACGAAAAGGACTAAACATGGGCCTGTCTATCTACAGCAGAGCATCAAGGGCCGGTTATGTCAGGGGTCAGTGTCAACAGTTGTAACAGTATTTCAGTTAAGGACAACATGCTCTCTGACCTCTTATTGCTCTCACTCAACCCGCCCAAACACCGACGCTTGACATGAGCGATCGCACGTCGAGCAAAGCCGCTCGCGAAGACACTGGAAGGAGCGAGGCAGAGCGCCGCCAAATCTCCACTAAGCGTGAGATCTGCAGACCAGTAAATCAGTGGTTATACAAGCGCTGCCCCCTGTGTTCTCTGCAGCGTTTACCGGCTGAACGTTCCAGCTGCTGCAGATGCGCTTGCAGCGTGCTGAAACAGCACATGGAGAGGAGAAGGCAAGTGAAAACAAAGGAGTAGGCGAGGTGACGACGATACGGAACGTGACACACAGAAGTTCATCCACGAGAGAAGAGCGTTTATCTGTGCGCCTTGGCCGTCTTCCCGTTTTCATAACAGCTTCACGTCTCTGAATAGTGGGGAGGCGGGGCAGCTAGCGAGCTTACAGATCGAATATCTCAAAACCTGATCTAGACCGATAGCTAACTAAACCAGGATTCATTTTGTGAGTCCCGATCCCACTTCTAACCAGCAAGAAGTGTCTCTGCCCTTGTCTCCCCCTCCCCCCAGGCTGGTGGTGTCTCTCCCCGTGCTGTATACGGCCCCTTGTCTCTCCCCGTGCTGTATACAGCCCCTTGTCTCTCCCCGTGCTGTATACGGCCCCTCTTCTCTCCCTGTGCTGTATACGGCCCCTCTTCTCTCCCTGTGCTGTATACGGCCCCTCTTCTCTCCCTGTGTTGTATACGGCCCCTCTTCTCTCCCTGTGTTGTATACGGCCCCTCTTCTCTCCCCGTGCTGTATACGGCCCCTCTTCTCTCCCCGTGCTGTATACGGCCCCTCTTCTCTGTGCTGTATACAGCCCCTTGTCTCTCCCCGTGCTGTATACAGCCCCTTGTCTCTCCCCGTGCTGTATACGGCCCCTCTTCTCTCCCTGTGCTGTATACGGCCCCTCTTCTCTCCCTGTGCTGTATACGGCCCCTCTTCTCTCCCCATGCTGTATACGGCCCCTTGTCTCTCCCCGTGCTGTATACGGCCCCTTGTCTCTCCCCGTGCTGTATACGGCCCCTTGTCTCTCCCCGTGCTGTATTCGGCCCCTTGTCTCTCCCCGTGCTGTATACGGCCCCTTGTCTCTCCCTGTGCTGTATACGGCCCCTTGTCTCTCCCTGTGCTGTATACGGCCCCTCGTCTCTCCCTGTGCTGTATACGGCCCCTTGTCTCTCCCTGTGCTGTATACGGCCCCTTGTCTCTCCCTGTGCTGTATACGGCCCCTCGTCTCTCCCTGTGCTGTATACGGCCCCTTGTCTCTCCCCGTGCTGTATACGGCCCCTCTTCTCTCTCTGTGACCCAGCAGCACTCAGTGTGCCGTCCTGGCAGCCTGTGAAGAACTTTTATGGGCCAGTTTATAATATTTCACCGTTAATTATTCTTCTGAATCCGTGGTGGACATTCTTTCCAGCATGCAGGCGTCACGCAGTGGAAATATGCGTCTCATTTCTCAAACAGAGCTGTCAGACCTTACCCCCCCCCCTCCCCACTCCACTTCACTAAAGAATCACAAGCCTGCCTTTTCTTTGGGCTTCTCTATATATATTATATCTAAAGATATCTAAAGATATCATATTCATATTTTCGGTAAAGAAATTGGACTTGGTACCCTTATAGCTTCCCTAGGTTTTGTACAGTGAGTGACCCATGTGTTTCAAATGACCCTGTTGCTTATATCAGTATTGTACTGAATGATCTGTTCTCTGGAGTTGCCCAACATGCTGTTCCTCAGCCCTCCAGCCCGGCTGGTAGATCTGTTAAGCGTGCCTCTCTCTAAAAAGGTTTGGGAGTATTGCTTGTTTACAATGGCCGTTAAAGAAGTCAAGCCTTCCAACTTTGGTTGAAAATGTACTTTAATTAGACAACCCAATAAAACAATATCATGGATTAGAGCGAGAACTTAGACTGTGCTAATGGGGAGATAAAACCCAGAGCCAAGCGCCCGATTCCACTCCCACACCCTGACCAGCGGTTTAAACATGTTCTCTTAGCAGGTAATACCTCGAAACTCGCTGTGTGTGGGGTGTGTGTGTGTGTTGTGTTTGGTATGTGTGTGGGGGGTATGTGTGTGGGTGGTTTGTGTGGGTGTGTGTGTGGGGTGTGTGTGTGGTGTGTGTGGGGGGGGTGTGTGTGTGTGTGGGTGGTGTGTGTGGGGGGGAGGTTGTGTTTGGTGTGTGTGTGTGGGGTGTGTGTGTGGGTGGTTTGTGTGGGTGTGTACGTGGGTGGGGGTGGTTTGTGTGGAGGGGTGTGGGTGGTGTGTGTGTGTTGGGGGGGTGTGTGTGTGGTGTGTGTGTGTGTGGAGTGTGTGTGTGTGTGTGTGTGTGGGGGGGGGGTGTATGGGGTGTGTGGAGTGTGTGTGTGTGTGTCAGCCTCGGGCCATAAAGTTCTGACAGGTCTTTTTTACTGCTAAGGCAGAAAATGTTGAAGTTCCTTTAAACCAACTCACTACAAGAAAACACTCTGAAGTTGCCTCAGTCTCATTATGTCCTGGGTATCTGGCCAGATTTCAAGTCTTTTAACAAGTCAATCCTGGTCCAGAGGAGAATGAAGAGCTCTACTATGTTGACTGAATGTAGGAACTTTGTATATTTCCACTTCCTGTCTCTGTTCATATCCTGCTGTGGGTGATGTGGGTCATGTGACGAGGGTGATGTGGGTCATGTGACGAGGGTGATGTGGGTCATGTGACGAGGGTGATGTGGGTCATGTGACGAGGGTGATGTGGGTCATGTGACGAGGGTGATGTGGGTCATGTGACGAGGGTGATGTGGGTCATGTGACGAGGGTGATGTGGGTCATGTGACGAGGGTGATGTGGGTCATGTGACGAGGCTGTGGAGAGTGTGTCATGTGACGGTGTGTGTGACAGTTCTCACCGATTTTGTTACAGCGGGTCCTCTGGACGACACACCTCTTGGTCTCCGTGGGGGGTGTGGGGGGGGAGCAGGGCGGCGGGGAGGAGGGCGTGGAGGGGGGCTCTGGGCTGGGCGTCTGGGCCGGCTCTCTCACACGGCTGTGGGTGCCCTTCTTGAAGCCACAGGTTTTCCCTTTCTTCATACAAGGCCCCCATGCACTCCACTCACCCAGCTCACATTCTGGAGTTGGAGACAGATGGACACAGATGGAGTTTACTGTCGATAGATAAACAGATAGTTTACTGTTGACAGATTAACAGATAGAAATAGACTTTACTGTCGATAGATTAACAGATGGAGATAGAGTTTACTGTCAGTAGACTAACAGATAGATAGAGTTTACTGTTGATAGATAAATTAAGTTTACTGTTGAAAGATTATTGACAGATACAGAGAGATAATAGATAATACAGATATACTGTAAATGAATGATAAAGTTAATACAGAGTACATAGATAATACACATACGGATAGAGTATGGATATTAGATGACACAGGTAGATGATAGATCATACAGATATAGATAGAATCACGGGGGGGAAGAACAGCAAGGGGAAGGTTAGAGCAGGCAGGGTGAGTCAGCTGTCCCCACCACCAGCACGCACCACAACCCCTCCATTAGCACAGTGTTTGTTTACTTATGACAGAGGCGTTTTCTAAAGAAAACTAACAAGGCTTCATCAGCCAGCAGGCCTCCCTCCAGAGTTCAGCTCCATGGAAGTTGAGAAACAAGACAAAGAAGAAAGATACAAGTAAAACACCCACGCTCTCCGTTTCTCCTCCCTCCCACTGTCCTCCTTCTCTCCTCCCTCCCTCTCTCCTCCCTCCGACCCTCTCTCCTCCATCTCTCCTCCCTCTCCCCCCTCTCTCCTCCCTCTCCCCCTCTCTCCTCCCTCTCTCCTCCCTCTCTCCTCCCCTCTCCTCCCTCTCTCTCTCCTCCCTCTCTCTCCCCCTCTCTCCTCCCTATCTCCTCCCTCTCTCTCTCCCTCCTCTCACCTCCCTCTATCTTCCCTCTCTCCTCTCCATCCTCCCTCCTCTCTCCTCCCTCCCTCCTCTGTCCGTCCTCTCAGACACAGAGTGACAGGTCAGATCTTCAGCCACCACACTGCCGTTCACCTCTGGCAGACAGGGTCGGCCAACCTGGGGTCAGGGGTCAAAGCTGAGAGGTGACATGTCGCTCACCTACACACTCCATGGTTCCGTTGGTGGTGCTGAGGCCCTCGGGGCAGTGCAGGAAGCACCTTCCTCTGTGTGAATACAAGCCCTCCTTACATTTTGTGCAAAAATTTCGATTGAAACACGCCTCACAGTTTTCTATTTTACATTCTGGAAGGAAGAGAGGAAAGAACACAAACAAGACAACAAAAACCAGACGTGAGTTTTGGAGAGAGATGAAGGACGAGAGGCTTAGTTCTGGTGTGCGATGGTGTTCAGGGGCAGCATGGCATGTATCTGCAACAACACACATTTATAGGCACAATTTGTAGTCCCTGAGTTCATGCGAGCAGTATATTTCTTGTGAGCATCCATCCACCCTGAGGACGGACAGCCCCCGGACCGCTCCGAGCTGGGACCACGTTTCCCTCAGGGAGCGCAAGAATGTTACTAGATTTTTATCGCCTGTGAGAGATTTACTGGTGATAAAAAATTGGTATAGCGTGCTCAGGGGGTTTTCATGAATAACACTGATCTCTTAAAAGCCCAGCTCAGCATCTTCCTCATCGCGTACGGCGAGAGGGCTGGGACAAGCGCAGGCCAGGAGGGAAGGAAAAATACAATTTGTCCATTTGTCCCCTTCAACATATCACTGCAAACATAACTAAGTCATTGTCATATTTATAGCATGCAAGGAAGGTACTTGTACAGATTATAAACACATAATAAGCGTTTTTTAAATTTAGCATAAATTTAACACATAGATTATGTGTTACAAAACATTGGTGTGTGTTCCCTGGGAAATGCTCTTGAGAATATGTCAATTAAATTGTGCCCCCCAAATACGTTGGTGGGGGGCTGGAGGGTGGGGGCTGGAGGGTGGGGAGAGCAAGGACTTCTCACACTTTGCTGTGTGCAATCTATCACAGACTAACCATCTTTCCTCAATCAAATCCCTGAGATTACGGTGAGATTAAGGAGAGATTACATAGAGATTACGGGTAGATGTCCACACGTCTCCAGACTAAGTTTATTGAAACAAGCAGCGTTGTACAGAGATGTGATGGATGTGGTTTCCAGTAGAGAGGCAGAGGTCTTCTGGACAGTAGACATTCCAGGAGAGGCCGAGGCCTTCTGGACAGTAGACATTCCAGGAGAGGCCGAGGTCTTCTGGACAGTAGACATTCCAGGAGAGGCCGAGAACTTTTGGACAGTAGACATTCCAGGAGAGGCAGAGGTCTTCTGGACAGTAGACATTCCAGGAGAGGCCGAGAACTTTGGACAGTAGACATTCCAGGAGAGGCCGAGGCCTTCTGGACAGTAGACATTCCAGGAGAGGCCGAGGCCTTCTGGACAGTAGACATTCCAGGAGAGGCAGAGTAAATAAATTGTATCTAAACTGACTCAGTACGAGGCTCTAGTAGATCATAGAGGTCCGAGGCCAGCGTAAAGGCTTGAGTAGAGGCTAAAGTAGACCCTGGAGTAGAGCCCAGAGCAAAGCTAGAGAGAGATGCTGGAGAGAGGCTGAGAGGCTGAAGTAGAGGCTAACACAGCGGTCCACTCCTGCTATCTGCTCAGAAGCCACCAGGAGTGCTGCTGCGTCCCAGCCAACCATCTGGGACGGCACATGGCAATGGTGACTGTGTACGTGCTCCCACCCCTGGTTCTGCTAACAAGGTCTGGCCTGGAGAGACACCCGGCCAGGAGAGAGACCAGGCCCCATGAGAGACCAGGCCAGAAGAGACCAGGCCAGGAGAGAGATCAGGCCAGGAGAGACCAGGCCAGGAGAGACCAGGCCAGGAGAGAGACCAGGCCAGGAGAGCAGAGACCAGGCCAGGAGAGACCAGGCAAGGAGAGACCAGGCCAGGAGAGAGACCAGGCCAGGAGAGAGACCAGGCAAGGAGAGAGACCAGGCCAGGAGAGACCAGGCCAGGAGAGACCAGGCCAGGAGAGACCAGGCCTGGAGAGAGACCAGGCCAGGGGAGAGATCAGGCCTGGAGAGAGACCAGGCCAGGAGAGACCAGGCCAGGCGAGAGACCAGGCCAGGAGAGACCAGGCCAGGAGAGAGACCAGGCCAGGAGAGACCAGGCCTGAAGAGAGACTAGGCCAGGAGGGACCAGGCAAGGAGGGGAGAGGCACCTAGGACAGCCCTGCCCATCTGATAGATATTACTAGGATGTTGTAACAGGGAGGTACCAAACACGCAAACAACACACAAAACAAGAAAAGAAAAAGTTCCTGCTGTAATGAAATATAATGACTACAAGATGCCATGCACTTTAATCAAAATGTTGATTTGCTCTATAAAAACAATCCACTGGTAATGTTTACCTCTGGTAGAGAGCAGTGGTGTGGCTAGCAGGAACACAGACCATCTAGACTAGGGTCACATCACCCTAGCATACAACTGATCTCCTTACAGCTCCACATCCGCTGGGACGGCTGGAGAGGGATGTGACATCGCTGTACGGTTTGGCGTAAATGAGCAGAACAAAATGGACATCTTTCTCTTCCCTGATTCTGAGAAATGTCCTTGTGATTTGAGGCCATGCACGTGTAGCGTGAACAAACCCAGGACTAAATGAATCCCACATTAAGGGTTCGAGTTACAGTCATGTTCCTGTGTTTGTGTAACGGTAAACTGCCTTAACGTGGCTTGGCGTGAACCTGTGCACGCCAGCCACACAAAAGACAAAGGTCTGCTGCAAAAACAGACAAGCACAAGAGCATAAGTAATGTTTTGGTATTTTCTTTCAGTTCGGTTTTCCACCCACAAAAAGATTGTTGCCGTTCCTGGGTCAGGAGCACAGAGGTGGTTACACCGGAACATTCCTGGGTTCCACCAGAACAGAGGTGGTTCCACCAGAACATTCCTGGGTTCCAACAGAGCAGAGGTGGTTCCACCAGAACATTCCTGGGTTTCCACCAAAACAGAGGTGGTTCCACCAGAACATTCCTGGGTTCCAACAGAGCAGAGGTGGTTCCACCAGAACATTCCTGGGTTTCCACCAGAACAGAGGTGGTTCCACCAGAACATTCCTGGGTTCCAACAGAGCAGAGGTGGTTCCACCAGAACATTCCTGGGTTTCCAACAGAGCACAGGTGGTTCCACCAGAACATTCCTTGGTTCCACCAGAACAGAGGTAGTTCCACCAGAACACTAGGCTGGAGGTTTCTGGAGCACACTAGCTGGTAGATTCTGTGCATGTATGTGCGGGTGTGCATGTGTGCGTGTGTGAGTGTCATTCTCTCTGCCCATGTCCGCCCCGCCCTCCACCAGAGGGAACACACACCCTCTGTTTACAAACACTGACGTTAGGGCGTCACCGCGGCAACGCGGAGGGCTGCCTACTCACGGATGCATAGGTTGGTGTCGGGTTGCCTATGGCCGTAGTACCCCACGGGGCAGGAGGACAGACACACCCCCATCTGCCGGATGTCGTACCTCTCCAGGAGGATGAAGAGCCGCGGACGACATTTGAAACAGCCGTTGTATTCAGAGCAGAGTTCACAACCGCTGGAACAGGAGGGAGGATCCTCGGTGCTAACTGTGGAGAAGATGGGAGGGGAGGGAGGGAGGGAGGGAGGGAGGGGAAGGGGAGGGGGGGAGGTTGGACGGAAGAAGGAAGAAAGGAAGGGAGGGAGGGAGGGAGAGGAGAGGAGAGGAGAGGAGACAGAAAAGGGAGGGAAGGAAGCAGGGAAGAAGGTACGGAGGGAGAGAGAGAGAGAACACAACCATTACAAATCAACGTCAACAGAAATTGGACACATCTGAAATCGAAGTTTATAGAGAAAATAAGGAGCAGCTGTGCTAGTCCACGGTGAAAGATGTAGCTTTCTGCTCCGTACACAGCATACCATGAACCTGCCTGCTGCTGATATCAGCTGGGGTCAAGGTGCACAGATCATCCCACAAGCGTCCTGACAAACACGCTTGTTTGAACGGTTCCTCTCTGTTTACTTGAAACTGTGCTGGAGATCCAGAGCAGATTCTCTCAGGAGAAACCTACAAGTGATAACCCCTCCCCTCCTCTCCTCCCCCATCCTATCCCTCCTCTCCTCCCCCATCCCATCCCTCCTCTCCTCCCCCATCCCATCCCTCCTCTCCTCCCCCATCCCCCACCTCCTCTCCACCCCCCACCGCATACCTCCTCTCCAACTCTTCTCAACCCTGAGCTCAGGCCACCTATCATACAGTAGATCTAAACCCTGGTGGTCTATGTGCTGGCTAGCCCTGTGTGTCTGGACCAGCTCTGCTCTCCCCCGACCCCCAGACCAGCCCTGCTCTCCCCCCCAGACCAGCCCTGCTCTCCCCCCAGTCCAGCCCTGCTCTCCCCCCCAGACCAGCCCTGCTCTCCCCCCCAGAGCAGCCCTGCTCTCCCCCGACCCCCAGAGCAGCCCTGCTCTCCCCCCCAGACCAGCCCTGCTCTCCCCTGACCCCCAGAGCAGCCCTGCTCTCCCCCCCCAGACCAGCCCTGCTCTCCCCTGACCCCCAGACCAGCCCTGCTCTCCCCCCCCAGAGCAGCCCTGCTCTCCCCTGACCCCCAGACCAGCCCTGCTCTCCCCCCCCAGACCAGCCCTGCTCTCCCCTGACCCCCAGAGCAGCCCTGCTCTCCCCCCCCAGACCAGCCCTGCTCTCCCCTGACCCCCAGACCAGCCCTGCTCTCCCCCCCAGACCAGCCCTGCTCTCCCCCCCAGACCAGCCCTGCTCTCCCCTGACCCCCAGACCGGCCCTGCTCTCCCCTGACCCCCACTGCCGGCTCATTCCTGTTTCACATCCCCCTTCCCTCACCTTCCCTCACCTTCCCTCACCTTCCCTCACCTCCCCTCACCTCCCCTCACCTCCCCTCACCTTCCCTCACCTTCCCTCACTTTCCCAGAACCGTCTACGCCCCACCAAATAACGACACAGCCAGCCAGTAATTCAAAATGATTGCTTAGAGAAAAGCGTGTCAAAGTGCACATCCTGTTTCTATGGGCCTCTGCGTTCTGCGACTGTGGTGATTAGCTGAGATTTAGGGCGCAGTGCGGTTATGGTGTGTGCGTGTGTGTGTGTGTGTGCGGTGTACACCCAGGGCAGACGCCTCTCTCAGATAAGATGGTAAAGACGTTGACAGCATTTCTCCTGTGGACGCGGGAACCATGGCAAC
This sequence comes from Mallotus villosus, assembly GCA_903064625.1. Taxonomy (NCBI): domain Eukaryota; kingdom Metazoa; phylum Chordata; class Actinopteri; order Osmeriformes; family Salangidae; genus Mallotus; species Mallotus villosus. The sequence continues at coordinate 40,823 of CAEFZP010002616.1, forward strand.
ACAGCAGGTGCTGCCTGGGTCTTTTCACTGTTGTTTACAATCACACGTGTCATATGTAACCACTGGGGGGAGGGGTGGGCGGGGGGGGGCAGGGGGTTCGAGGGAAGGGGGGGGGCAGGGGGTTCGAGGGAAGGGGGGGGCAGAAAGTGAGTGGGGGGTGGGAGGTTAGAGAGTGAGGGGGGTGAAAGGTGGCATGGTGGGTGGTGTTTCAGGTGGGGGTGAGGGGTGAGGGGGGCAATGAAGATGGGGGCAGAGTAGGAGGGTGAGGGGGAGGAGAGAGAGACAGAGAGAGAGAGAGAGAGAGAGAGAGAGAGAGAGAGACAGAGAGAGATGTTAGCTGCCCTGCTTGATTGCTACATTCCATCCCGGTCTCTCTCTCTGAGAACAGGAGAAACAAATATCTGGAGATCAGCTGGAAGTTCAAGCCAGAACCAGATCTCCGTCCTGGACAGGAATGATCTGTTTTATATTACGTTTTACACTACCTGTTCTGTAACAAAGCTGTTTCTGTGGGACGCTGTGTTGTACGACATCACGAGCTGTGTGTGCCTCGCAGGTGCAGAGAAGAAGCTACAGATCATGGTGGGTGTAGGGGTGGGGGGGGGGTGGGGGTTGGGGGGGGGGCTTCAGCAAGGGGGTTGAAGGGGGGGTCATTCTACATCCAGCTCATCTCAGGTAGCGCTGAGATCCCTCCCTCACCCTGCTGTGACCCGGGGATGAGGTCTGTGTTTGTGGTGAGCAAGGTCACGGCACTGCTAATAAACCCCACGAGCTCTGCCTCTGCCGAGTCAGCGAGGCAGGACAGAGAGCCGGATGAGGCGGGGAGCAGAGGATGAATCCGTCTCAAAGCCCACTGTAAACACACTTAATACCCGTAAAGTCTCAACATAAACCCAGAGAAGCAGGATCGTGAGCAGAGTTGGAAAGGGCGTGCGCTGGGAGGAAACTGTGAAGCCGCTATAATCCCTCCTGGCCAAACTAGAATGGAGTGGAAAGACATAAACAACATGTCATATTTACTGTGGATGTTTATAAGAGCTACCTTACCTTACCTAGTGAGAGATGCGGTGGTGATCACACACACACTATGGAAACACAGGCAAGGGGACAGGACAGGACAGGAGAAGAGAGGAGAGGAGAGGAAACGAGAGGGAGAAGAGATGAGGGGACAAGGGGAGAGGAGAGGAGGGGAGAGGAGGGCAGAGGAGAGGATATGAGGGGAGAGGAGGGGAGAGGAGAGGAGATGAGGGGAGGGCAGAGGAGAGAAGCGGAGAGGAGACGAGGGGATAAGAGAGGGGGGGAGGAGGAGATGAGAGGAGGGCAGAGGAGAGGAGACAAGGCGAAAGGAAAAGAGATGAGGGGAGAGGAAAGGAGATGAGGGGAGAGGAGATGAGAGGAAAGGAGATGAGGGGAGAGGAGATTAGGGGTGACGAGAGGAGATGAGGGGAGAGGAGACGAAGGGAGAGGAGACGAGGGGAGAGGAGAGATGTGGGGAACTCACTTCGTCTCTGTCTGGACAGTTTGAGGTCGCTGTGTCCCGTTGAGCTGAGGTAGAGCATCGCCAGCACCAGCAGTCCCAGCTGCATAGTCCCTCCGGCCGGGCACACCGGCCCCGCAGGCTCTCTCCCAGACAGGGGCCCCTCTACCAGGCTGGGGCCCACTCCCTCTGGGGGAGATGGATTAGGCTGGGACCACCTCGCTTGGGATCCTCTGACTCTCTCTCTAAATAACTCTTTATATGTCTATCTCTCTCAATCACTGTCTCTCAATCAATCTCGCTCAGTCTCTCTCTCTTTCTCAGTCTCTGTCTCTGTCTGTCTCTCTCTCTCTCTCTCTCAGTCTCTCTCTCAATCTCTCTCTCAGTCTCTCTCTCAGTCTCTCTCTCAGTCTCTCTCGCTCTCTACTGGTCGCTATGTCTCCGTCCCCCCTCTGCAGAGAACGATGTTGCAGTCGTGAGTCCAGATACGGCCGTATCCATAATGGTGGGGGGGGGCGTGTGAGCAGGGCGGTCTCAGGTGGTGGAGGGGCAGAGTTAAGAGGCAGAGGGAGGATGGAAGGAGAGTGTGGAACTCTCGTCGGTTCAACCCATGAAGCTGGAGGTGGGGAGGCGGGGTGGTGTGGTGGTGGGGGAGATGGGGAGGTGGGGTGGGTGTGGTGGTGGGGAGGCGGGGTGGTGTGGTGGTGGGGATGGTGTGTAGTGGTGGTGGGGAGATGGGGAGGTGTGGTGGTGGGGAGGTGGGGAGATGGGGTGGTGGTGGGGTGGTGGGGGAGGTGGGGTGGTGTGGTGGTGGGGATGTGGGGAGGCGGGGTGGCGGTGTGGTGTTGTTGTGGGGTGGTGTGGTGGGGTGGTGTGGTGTGGTGGTGGGGAGGCGGGGGTGGTGTGGTGGTGTGGTGGTGGGGAGGTGTGGTGGCTTGGGGTGGTTTGGGTCTCTGCTAGGGAAAGGTGGGTGTGAGAGGGCTACACTGCCCGGGGCACGAGTCTTGTTAAAGACGCTGGGAGGAGGTGTGGAGCAGGGGGGAGGGAGGGGAGGGACGGGGTAGTCCTAAACACAGCAGAGATGAAGGGAGGAAGGTTGTAGACTCCTAAGCGTATCAACGCATCAAGCTGGGCCAGGCCCTGCAGGGAAGGAGGGAGGGAGGGAGGGAGGGAGGGAGGGAGGGGGAGGGAGGGAGGGAGGGAGGGAGGGAGGGAGGGAGGGAGGGAGGGAGGGAGGGAGGGAGGGAGGGAGGGAGGGAGGGAGGGAGGGAGGGAGGGAGGGAGGGAGAGAGAAAGTATGCATCAGATGAAAAGCTAATACTGGTTTAGTGATTTTTGCAACAAAAATTTAATGGTATCAAGCTCAACCGTGGCATTACATACTTTTGTTCTCTTTTGCAACTGACTTGAGAACATCAATTCTCCACAATGCGGGGGGAACAAACTAAACCATGATCTTGTTGCAGGAGAAGACTTGTTAATGCCAAACAATGTCCTGAGAAGACGCACTAAGTGTGTTTAATCAGATTCAGTATGTGTTATTCAATGTCATTCCGAGGCATTCAGATGTCTGCTGGTTAAACACAAGGGAACAGAAAGACCACAACTTGGTTTTGGTCGCAGCTTTTCAAACTGGCTCCAGGATCGAACGATGCGTTAAATATGTTGACTCAACTCTGCTGCCCTCAACAAACAGAACAAAAAACAGACCGTCCAGCTGTCTTTAGACTGGGGGAAACACACACACAAGATCAAGTCAGATTTGGTCCAAAAACGTAAATGTTTTTCTGGAAAACTGGGGTAATATAACAAGTTTACTAGAAGTGATCATTATGTATCAGTAACAATGTCCCTGTCTGAAGACTAGGGGGTCATGTGACTGGCTAGACTGCACTGCAAGTAGAAAAAACATCATTTGATGCCCCTCTCGTCGTTAGTTGCTTTGATAATAATTTAATATTTATCAGTCTCACCACAACACTCTCTCTTGCTCTACAGCGCAAATACAGGAAAAACAAAGCTGACTAAGTATTAGCTAACTTGGTAGCTAGTACTGTAGCTGGCTAACACAGCTGTGCTTTGGAGAACTGGATTATCTACAGAAGAGCACATTCTAGCAGAAGGTACCATTTTCCTCACCTGGAGAAGGCGCTGTGCTCTGTTCTGCTCCTAGATTCAGACCTGACGCCCGGACCGATAAATTGAGCTAACCACTAAACTATGAACTATTCTGTGTGGGAATCACTGGAGCTAACCAGTCGGAGGGCGTACAAAAAGACATGGTGTTGATATAACAGCCTGGAAACATAGCTAGCGACATGTTATCACCATGGCCTTTTCTACTGCTGTCTTGCAGGTTTAAGTAGCTAGCTAACGCGCTAGGTAACCGCGCGCGGATTTGTGACGTTGTGACGTTAGTGATATTTTTGACTGTGGCTAGCTAGTTAGCCATCGTTAGCTAGCGTTTTCTCCACCAAAACTTAAATGATGCCTAAACTGGGCAACGGAACCTTCCAGCCGACACAAGCAACGCTTTTGGGACCAAGATGAACATTTTGACACCGGCATTGTCTATGTAGTGCAAAAGTGCAAAAAGAGTTTTAAGGGTGGGAAAATAATGAATACATAATAAATACATGTGAGAGAAAGTATAGGTTGTGCCTTGCCAAAGCCAATGAGAAACGAAGCCTGGCAGTGCCATTGATCAGGATGACTCTCGTCCACGACCACAGATCTGTCCCTCCAGCTTGTCCAATCACACAGCCCTGCTACAGATCTGTCCCTCCAGCTTGTCCAATCACACAGCCCTGCAACAGATCTGTCCCTCCAGCTTGTCCAATCACACAGCCCTGCAACAGATCTGTCCCTCCAGCTTGTCCAGTCACACAGCCCTGCTACAGACCTGTCCCTCCAGCTTGTCCAATCACACAGCCCTGCCAGAGACCTGACGTTCAGTTGCCTGGAAGTAGGAGGCCAGGTAGATAAAGGTAGATTTGATACAGGAAATAAATGATTGTGAAAAACAACAGATTTTTTTCCCCCAAGCTTTGTTAACGACAACTGAGAAAAATAATGAACAATTGAAAAAGCGACTTGTGTCTGATTGTGAGAGGAGATAACAGAGTCTGAAAACACACATGGAGAGATTTGTATTTTGTTGGGAAGGAAGATGTTTCCCCAAAGCAGTATTTTTCTATATTGTGAAACAATATTAATGCTAGCAGAGACAGTATTTAATGACAGGGTCTCATTCATCATTTCTATAACAGACTCTCCTTTCTCGGGACAGACTAGGACGAGATACTGTGGGTTAGCAGACACACACAGCACACACACACACACACAGCACACAGCACACACACACACAGCATACACACACACATAACAGACACACACATAGACACAGCACACACACACACACAAATCAGACACACACATAGCAGACACACACATAGACAGCCGACACATTTACACACAAAGCAGACACACACACACACAGCAGACATACAATGCACAGACATACACACACACATCCTGTACACACACACAAAGCACACACACACTGTACACGAACTGTACACACACAGACACATACACACATCCTGTACACGCACACAAAGCACACACACACACACTGTACACACACAGACACTGTACACACACAGACACACACACACACACACACACTGTACACACACACACAAAGAACACAGATACACAGACACTGTACACACACACACTGTACACACACATACACACACACAGAGACACACACTGTACACACACACTGTAAACGCACAGACACACACATTAGGGGTGTGAGAACTCTCCTAATCCACCATTGGGTTCATACCTCTTTTAAAATCCATCCTGAGCTCATTATACACTAGCCGTGGGTCATGTGACCCCTTACAGGAAGACCACAGAGTGAGTGTTGTGTGTCAACAGGCTGACAATCACCTAAAGACATGTACTTCACTGCCAAATGTCAATATCTACATTACCAAGATGTTCCAGATAGAGTCTGGGTCGGGAGGATTGTTTTATTCCTTCACACTGTCTGCATGACCACAGGCTACTCTCACTGTCTGCATGACCACAGGCTACTCTCACTGTCTGCATGACCACAGGCTACTCTCACTGTCTGCATGACCACAGGTTACTCTCACTGTCTGCATGACCACATGCTACTCTCACTGTCTGCATGACCACAGGTTACTCTCACTGTCTGCGTGACCACAGGCTACTCTCACTGTCTGCATGACCACAGGTTACTCTCACTGTCTGCATGACCACATGCTACTCTCACTGTCTGCGTGACCACAGGCTACTCTCACTGTCTGCGTGACCACAGGCTACTCTCACTGTCTGCATGACCACAGGTTACTCTCACTGTCTGCGTGACCACAGGTTACTCTCACTGTCTGCGTGACCACAGGCTACTCTCACTGTCTGCATGACCACAGGCTACTCTCACTGTCTGCATGACCACAGGCTACTCTCACTGTCTGCATTCTGCATGACCACAGGTTACTCTCACTGTCTGCATGACCACAGGCTCTCACTGTCTGCATGACCACAGGCTACTCTCACTGTCTGCATGACCACAGGCTCTCACTGTCTGCATGACCACAGGCTACTCTCACTGTCTGCATGACCACAGGCTACTCTCACTGTCTGCATGACCACAGGCTACTCTCACTGTCTGCATGACCACAGGCTAGTTTCATTGTCTGCTTGACCACAGGCTACTCTCACTGTCTGCATGACCACAGGCTACTCTCACTGTCTGCATGACCACAGGCTCTCACTGTCTGCATGACCACAGGCTCTCACTGTCTGCATGACCACAGGCTACTCTCACTGTCTGCATGACCACAGGCTACTCTCACTGTCTGCATGACCACAGGTTACTCTCACTGTCTGCATGACCACAGGCTCTCACTGTCTGCATGACCACAGGTTACTCTCACTGTCTGCATGACCACAGGCTACTCTCACTGTCTGCATGACCACAGGCTACTCTCACTGTCTGCATGACCACAGGCTCTCACTGTCTGCATGACCCACAGGCTACTCTCACTGTCTGCATGACCACAGGCTACTTTCACTGTCTGCATGACCACAGGCTACTCTCACTGTCTGCATGACCACAGGCTACTCTCACTGTCTGTATGACCACAGGTTACTCTCACTGTCTGCATGACCACAGGCTACTCTCACTGTCTGCATGACCACAGGCTACTCTCACTGTCTGTATGACCACAGGCTCTCACTGTCTGCATGACCACAGGCTACTCTCACTGTCTGCATGACCACAGGCTACTACTCGACAGCTTGTTTTCCTTTAGAGGTGAGAATGAGATCAAATCTCTTCGACACCTTCATCTATATTTATCAGCAGGAGCCAAATATGTGGAGTGTCTTTACTCTAACCACAGGGTTGTTGATGGAGTCGGAGAAGGGAGAGAGGGAGGAAGAGAGCGACAAAGAGAGAGAAAGAAAAAGAGAGAGTGAGAGAGAGAGACAGAGAGGGAAGAAGAGAGAGGGAAGAGAGAGGGAAAGAGGGGGGAGAGAGAGAAAGAGGGAGGAAGACAGGGAAACGGAGAGAAAAAAAGAGAGAGAGGCCCCATCTCTGCCAGAATAAGGTTGGCCCAGTCCTCCAGTCCCACCACTTCCCTCAACCTGCAAACCAGACCTCCATCACTACCACCTCCAAACCCCTTCACTATCACCACCAGACCTCCATCACTACCACCTCCAAACCCCTTCACTATCACCACCAGACCTCCATCACCACCACCTCCAAACCCCTCCACTACCAACACCAGACCTCCATCACTACCACCTCCAAACCCCTTCACTATCACCACCAGACCTCCATCACCACCACCTCCAAACCCCTCCACTACCAACACCAGACCTCCATCACTACCACCTCCAAACCCCTTCACTATCACCACTAGACCTCCATCACCACCACCTCCAAACCCCTCCACTACCAAGACCAGACCTCCATCACTAACACCTCCAAACCCCTCCACTACCAACACCAGACCTCCATCACTACCACCTCCAAACCCCTCCACTACCACCACCAGACCTCCATCACTACCACCTCCAAACCCCTCCACTACCACCACCAGACCTCCATCACTACCACCTCCAAACCCCTCCACTACCAACACCAGACCTCCATCACTACCACCTCCAAACCCCTTCACTATCACCACCAGACCTCAATCACCACCACCTCCAAACCCCTCCACTACCAAGACCAGACCTCCATCACTACCACCTCCAAACCCCTCCACTACCAACACCAGACCTCCATCACCACCACCTCCAAACCCTTCCGCTACCACCACCAGACCTCCATAACTACCACCTCCAAACCCCTCCACTACCACCTCCAAACCCCTCCACTACCAACACCAGACCTCCATCAGTACCACCTCCAAACCCCTCCACTATCACCACCAGACCTCCATCACTACCACCTCCAAACCCCTCCACTATCACCACCAGACCTCCATCACTACCACCTCCAAACCCCTCCACTATCACCACCAGACCTCCATCACTACCACCTCCAAACCCCTCCACTACCACCACCAGACCTCCATCACTACCACCTCCAAACCCCTCCACTACCACCACCAGACCTCCATCACTACCACCTCCAAACCCCTCCACTACCACCACCAGACCTCCATCACTACCACCTCCAAACCCCTCCACTACCAACACCAGACCTCCATCACTACCACCTCCAAACCCCTTCACTATCACCACCAGACCTCAATCACCACCACCTCCAAACCCCTCCACTACCAAGACCAGACCTCCATCACTACCACCTCCAAACCCCTCCACTACCAACACCAGACCTCCATCACCACCACCTCCAAACCCTTCCGCTACCACCACCAGACCTCCATAACTACCACCTCCAAACCCCTCCACTACCACCTCCACCACCACCATCCACCTCCAGACCCACTCCACCACCAACTCTACCTGGAGCATGGAGCCACACACAGGCTCTGACAGAAACAAACAAACATGGGTGGAGAGAAAGAGAAACAGAGAGAAATAAAGAGAGAAAGGGAAAGAGAGAGAGCAAGAGAGCGATAGATAAGGAAAGAAAGTTCCCTCGAAATGTGAACACCAGGCTGGAAGCCAGGAAGGCGAGGGGCCTGCTCTCCAGGATCTTAAACCTAGGATCATGTCTCCGCTGGCTGCTGGGGTGCCCTGGAAGTTTCCATGACCTCTCTCTCCCCCCTCATCCATTAAACACACACAGACACTATGCCTCCACTCCTCCCCATCGCCCCCCCCTTCACCCCGACCGCCAGATGACACACTCACCCCCTCATCACATAGTCAGGAGATTAAATTGCCCGCTTTGTAAGTTCTGTTTGATTTATCAATTATTCAAGCAGGTGGCAGTGAAAGGGAGCTCCTGCTGTGGGGATTTGTTGAACCTGAGAAGGTGTGAGTATGCCCTGGTCTGACCCCTGACCCCGGGGACGACCCCTGGGATGACCCCTGGGATGACCCCCCTGCCTGGCTAGATCTGGATCTAGATCGCAGCAGGATTGCACCCAGGAAATTGTTTGGAGTTGCGCCCAAAATACAATGTTGTTTTTGTGATATTGCAGATTTTCTGTTTGCATTGTGGTTGAGATATTGTTGTTGCACCGTGCTCGGTAGCTGGGGTTCCTCTGCACTATGATGGGGTTCCTCTGCACTGTGATGGGGTTCCTCTGCACTGTGATGGGGTTCCTCTGCACTGTGATGGGGTTCCTCTGCACTGTGATGGGGTTCCTCTGCACTGTGATGGGGTTCCTATGCATTGTTATGGGGTAAATACAGACAGTTTCTCAACTCTGACCACAGAAACGCTGTTGGAACTGTGTCCTCTGATCATCTGACTCTCATTTCTCTCTGACATCTCTGCTCGTCCCCTGGGCTCATACAGAGTCTGTAGATCTCTCTCCCGTCCAGGACAGAGCAGTCTGTAGATCTCTCTCCCGTCCAGGACAGATCAGTCTCTAGATCTCTCTAGTGTCCAGGACAGAGCAGTCTGTAGATCTCTCTCCCGTCCAGGACAGATCAGTCTGTAGATCTCTCTCCCGTCCAGAACAGATCAGTCTGTAGATCTCTCTCCTGTCCAGGACAGAGCAGTCTGTAGATCTCTCTAGTGTCCAGGACAGAGCAGTCTGTAAATCTCTCTCCCGTCCAGGACAGATCAGTCTGTAGATCTCTCTCCCGTCCAGGACAGATCAGTCTGTAGATCTCTCTCCTGTCCAGGACAGATCAGTCTGTAGATCTCTCTCCTGTCCAGGACAGATCAGTCTGTAGATCTCTCTCCCGTCCAGGACAGAGCAGTCTGTAGATCTCTCTAGTGTCCAGGACAGATCAGTCTGTAGATCTCTCTCCCGTCCAGGACAGAGCAGTCTGTAGATCTCTCTAGTGTCCAGGACAGAGCAGCCTGTAGATCTCTCTCCCGTCCAGGACAGAGCAGCAGACCAGGCCTATCTCCACAGCGTCCAGGACAGAGCATGGTCAGCTGACGGGGACGAGACAGGCTCACACCTACTGCTGTCCACCCTCTCTCTCTCCTACTGTCCTATATGTCGCTCATCCTCTCTCTCTTTCTCTGCCTCTCTCGTTTTCACTTTCTCACTTCCAATGTGTCTCTATCTATATCTTTCTATCTCTCTGAAGCGCAAAACCAGAGACTGAGGATTTAGGAGCCTGTGGTGAGACGTGTGTGCCCGTGTGTGAGAGAGTGTATGAGACAGAAAACGAGAGAAATGGAATGAGAGAGAGTGGGAGAGTGAGAGAGAGAAAGGAGAGAGAAAGGAGAGAGAAAGGAGAAAAGCCTTTTTAAATCAACTGTCATGCTGCTGTTGCTGAACATATGGAGTGCCAGACTTAATGCTTCATTTCCGCCCAATCATTTCTCGCAGTTTCATGATGCTTGAAACTGCTTTCCTACTGCCGATCACTCGTTAAAAACACCAATGAAGGCTTCAGGGGGTTCAAAAATACCTTTTCTGAAAAACTTTTTAGAATCTTTTCATTGATATTGTTAAAATAAAATAAACCATCATAACGACTATGGAAAATGTATTATTTTCATGAAATGCATATTTAGAACCAAAACTTAAAAAATAACTTGATTAGTCTATATACTTTTATAGCCTATGTTAACTTTTCGATCCGACTCTAATTTATTTAAGGTTATTATTTTCATTAACATGTTTTTTAAACAGTCAAAGTAAATACGCACAAGCGTCAAATATTTAGAAGACTAATTTCTGAATTATTATTTCGGTATTTTCATCCATCGTCTCGTCTTCTGCTTATATACCACATCAGCTACAGATATAGTAGACTTACAATAGAACATAACGTTTATGTAATAACGAATGTGGTTAATTATTAAAGAATGAATTACACAAATTGCTGGCTGCGTTATTTTGCCTGTCCTGCTAACTACTATTTGTAGAAAAACCGATAGGTCTTTTTGAATAAAAAGCGACCGGGATAAAGTGATCCACTCACCTGTGCATGACGAATCTCATCTTACGTCCCTGTGCCTGCTCCGGTCTCTATTGCCTTTTTTATAAGGGAAATCCTTTACTTGTTTGGTTCCAAATAACTCCTCCTACATGACACCTCCACACCAGTAGACAAAGAGAAACATGTTCTCTATCATCATCGTTTAACACACAAAAATATCCGTAGCTTTTAATTTCGCTAAACGTTGCCAGTATTATAAAGGCAACAGATACGAAATCATTCGAGACCACTGTGCCAGACCCAGAAGGTTACCAAAATTCCGATTGCTAATGCTTGGCTTTTTCTCTCCGTTATCTTTAGATTCACGGGCTGAGCACCTTTAAAGACGCTCTTACAAGTCATTCGAAGCTCGTTTCCACATACATCCACTTATAAGCGTCGGAGTGCATCCAAGTCCGGCAGGTCAGTTGGGATGTAAGCTGCCAGCCTCTTCAGCTGTCGAGGCGTGAGTTCAGTAGTGGCCCCTCCCCTCAACCCTCACTGACAAGCCTGGCTTTGCTTACTGAGCGTCGGCAAGCCTGTGATGGACCGAGTTGGGGAACGTAGACTGTCGGATGGTCATGACTATAGAGGCGTAAAAAAAGGGTAATTTTGAATGCAATGGTGATTTACCAATCTACACACGCACTTGTATTAAGTATCTGCTGGACACATTAATTAGGAGATCAAGGTGAAACATATTGGACTTGATATCCTTCCATTAACACTCCACAGATTGTTTAATCGTTAACCTAATTATCCAACCTAATGAAAGACAATCTACTTTTACATTTAGCAGACGCTCTTATCCAGAGCGACTTACAGTAAGTACAGGGACATTCCCCCTGAGGCAAGAAGGGTGAAGTGCCTTGCCCAGGGACACAACGTCATTTGGTACGCATGGAAATCGAACCGGCAACCTTCTGATTAATAGCCCTATTCCCCCCCAATCTATCGTCATTATGCCAACTACCTGTTAAGGTGAGGTATAGGGTTAACTACCTGTTAAGGTAAGGTATAGGGTTAACTACCTGTTAAGGTAAGGTATAGGGTTAACTACCTGTTAAGGTAAGGTATAGGGTTAACTACCTGTTACGGTAAGGTTAACTACCTGTTAAGGTAAGGTATAGGGTAACTGCGGCTGCACACAGATACAGCATGTTACCGTAGGTATGACAAGAATGGTTTTGGTGCGAGACTGGAATGTCGTAATGCCAGGTAGGCAGTCTGCGTGCATCCGGTATGGAAAACGTTTCTGCATACTAGCTTTTTGGAAAAAACTGAAAAGGACTGTACTGAAATGTACTGAAAACCTTGGTGTGGCACACCAACATCCAAAGCCATAACTGAATTATATTATGCTGTTGCAGTATAGACTAGTTGAAACCAATATGACAGTTAAGGAATCGTATAGGCTACGGATATACAGTAGGCTAGCCTACTTTGGTTTCTCATTTTACAATTAATCATACTAATTGTCTGATGTGCCTAGAGTAGGCCTAATATTGGTACGGTTAACATTTTGAGTAATTCATAAATAAAACGTTTTATTCCAGACTGGGGAGGGAGGACCAGTGGGGAGCGATTGTGTCAGGGTGCCCCCCCCCCTGGCCCCCCTTTGGCCATGCCACTGGAGAGGCTGTGAAGGGAGGATGGCCGGGGACTGACGTTGTTTGGGACTCCAGTGATTCTTCTGCGATTGAATCTGAATCTGTATTAGTGCAATAGTAGTCTGTCCCATTTACGATAATTGGTCTTCAAACTAAGTTCCCAAAACACAAACAGAGAGGAATTACTTTAATTGTCAAAGTAAGTCAGGAATGGAGGACAGTGTAAATCCTAAATGGTAGGCCTACTACAGTACACATACTTTCACAATAACAAAACGAACAAAATAATAACAACACAATAACGAAACAATAACAAAACATAACAAAACAATAACAAAACAATAACAAAACATAACAAAAAAGAAAGCTCTTATCAAAGCAACAGGGGAATTGTATCCTGCTTCCTTGTGTCACATGCTTAGCCGACCCAAAGAGAATCTGACAAATATGGACTTCTAAAACTTGATCTTCTGGTGTACACACTCTGCATTATTTGTACGTCGCTCTGGATAAAAGCGTGTGTTAAATGAATAAAATGTAATATTGTGCTTCCCCTGCGTGCGCGGAATGCTACTGTGTGTGTTGTCCTCCAGTGGAAAGCAGAGCTAACCGCTACCAGCGGACTCGGGGTTTGAACAGTCCTGCTCAGCAGCGTTCGTGACTCGCTCCATGTGGTTTGAGTTTGCCAGGGAACACCTCTGTTTTCCTGCTGCCTGCTGCGAGGCAGCTCTCACAGGAAACGTCAACTGACTAAATGGTCTCATTACCGCTGGGATTAACGCCGTCCGACAATGCGTTTCGGCGTGGGCCAAGGAACTCCTCCTAGTTAAGGATATTGACATATCAAAGATGGGAATGCGTGGGTTTTAATCGGAAGCAGAACGCGTACGAGTCTGCTTTGGATGCAGACGACTTTTATAGGATGAAATAAGTATAGCGTTAAAGATAAAAGATAATGATGAAAAGTCATTGTGGACTGGTAAGCCAGTGTGGCCCAGAATGACACAGATAGGCCGGTTCTGTGCTGTTGTGTGGACGCATGTGTTCGCAGCAGTGGTCTGTCTGTGTCTGGTGATCCTTGTTTTCATGTGCTGACAGATTGGCGAGGTTGTTAAGTGTTATATAGGAAGTGTAACATAAACAGTGGAGTCATTTTTTTTCTGTTGATTTTGCTCGCCAGTCACATTTAGCTGCCTTTGTTCAAGGGAAGTTTATGTGCTACACATATGCTACATTGGTTTGGGGCACCCTTTAGTTTAACAGCATCATAAGATAGCTTTACTGTTGTACTGTCTTCACATGCGCGCTGTTAAACGTCTACATATGGACTACAGACAAACGACACAGATGCCAAACCCAAACTGAGAGCCAGTGTTTGCAGCTACTGCAACAAAGTACTGTTGCAAGATGTTTCATCCTGGGTCACGGATTTGCGGTCCACATATGAATAAAAAAGACATATATTTTATAAAACAAAGTAAGGCTAGAGATTATAACGTTTGATCATTTATTGATGTCGGGCCGACAGACTAAACCTCGATGACAAGCAGCGCAGCAGATTGGGTTAGGCAGACCACAGCTTGCTCACCTTCCAAGTAACCAGCTGTGTCACAGGCCTGTCCCCTGCCCGCCCTGTCCAACTGGGGACACTTCACTGTGTCCTCCCTGCCAAGACCACACCCCCTCCCTGCCAAGACCACACCCCCTCCCTGCCAAGACCACACCCCCTCCCTGCCAAGACTAAATAGACCACACCCCCTCCCTGCCAAGACCACACCCCCTCCCTGCCCAGACCACCCCCCCCTCCCTGCCAAGACCACACCCCCTTCCCTGCCAAGACCACACCCCCTCCCTGCCCAGACCCCGTGGAGGCCTGAACCAGGCCCAGACAGGCTCCTCAGTGTCAGACGTAAGAACCTTATTAATGCAAATATTACAAAATATAGAGTTTATTGAGGTCATAATTGTTGTCGTAGCGCATCAGCCAGCTGTAGTTAAGGTCCATGTGGTCCCTCCAGGGTATCCTGGAAGCAGAGCAGTTTAATGAGGGACCTGGGGATAAATGATGCCTAATGATAGGTTTACGACTCCAACATCGCACTGTTCACAACAGCGGGAAGGGAAGGCCAGGCTGAAATATATGGGTGTTCTTCAAATCCATCATGCAAAAAGGAAAAGAATATCAACTCAGCTGCCAAAAGAGAAGGAAATAAAATAGGGGGGGTTCTGTAGGAGAGGACAGTGAGAAATATTTCCCAGTTCCCAGCATGCAAATCTTCAGAAGCTTTTGTGATGGATCTGCTGCTGATTGAATGGCGTTGGGCCCTTAAGAGGGGGGCTGGGAAGGGAATCACAACATTTACAACCCAGATGAATGTTTCCCTGTTGTAGCTGATGTTGTATATCTGCCAAAGGAGGGGGTCAGGGAAGCATGTTTTCCCTGTTCCACAAATGAATCAAACGTGTACATTAAGTCACATAATCGCAAGTGTGTCTTGGCTAAATGGTGACATTCACTAATGACCACTTTACATTTCTGTCAAGATAATAAATAAATACATAAATTGGGAGGTTTTCGGGTGGGGAGTTCAGATTTTTTCTTCACCATTCTTCTCACAAAGTACAACGTTTGGGGGTATTTTCGTCAACAACTCTTTCTGGCCCCATCGATTTATTCGTACAAAACAACATCGCTGATGTGCTTCTGCATCAGTACACTGGACACAAGCTCCCAGAACATGTTTAATCCCTGTACCTTCTGCCCCCTCCAGCCCCCCATGCAGGGTGCCCAGCCCCCCTCCAGCCCCCCATGCAGGGTGCCCAGCCCCCCTCCAGCCCCCCATGCAGGGTGCCCAGCCCCCCTCCAGCCCCCCATGCAGGGTACCCAGCCCCCCTCCAGCCCCCCATGCAGGGTGCCCAGCTCCCCTCCAGCCCCCCATGCAGGGTACCCAGTCCCCCCTCCAGCCCCCCATGCAGGGTGCCCAGCCCCCCATGCAGGGTGCCGAGCCCCCCTTCAGCCCCCCTCCAGCCCCCAGGCCTGAGGACTGTCCCAAACAGGATGTGATGTAGACAGTGTAATCCAGCAGAGGCGCATGCATTGTCCGGCTTGCTGTTAGCAGATCAACTGAGGCATGCAGACCTAGCAGAACATTAAGCTTTTTTAGCTTTCGCTGCCCCCTACAACCTCACCCCCTCCACACCCACACCCTCCACCCTAACCCCCTCCACACCCACACCCTCCACCAGAACCCCCCCACACCCACACCCTCCACCCAACCCCCTCCACACCCACACCCACCCTAACCCCCCCCCCACCCACACCCTCCACCCAACCCCCCCACACCCACACCCGCCACCCAACCCCTCCACACCCACACCCTCCACCCCAACCCCCTCCACACCCAACCCTCCACCCTAACCCCCTCCACACCCCCACCCCAACCCCCTCCACACCCCTCACCCACCCCCTCCACACCCACACCCTCCACCCAAACCCCCTCCACCCCCACCCAACCCCCTCCCCACCCACACCCCCACCCAACCCCCTCCACCACCCTCACCCAACCCCCTCCACACCCGCCACCCAACCCCCCCCACACCCTCCACCCTAACCCCCTCCCACCCCACACCCTCCACCCTAACCCCCCCACCCAAACCCTCCACCCCCTCCACACCCAAACCCTCCACCCTAACCCCCCCCACCCTCCACCCACCCCTCCACACCCTCCACCCTAACCCCCCTCCACACCCACACCCTCCACCCTAACCCCCTCCACACCCTCCACCCCTAACCCCCTCCCCACCCACACCCTCCACCCTAACCCCCTCCACACCCAAACCCTCCACTCTAACCCCCTCCACACCCACACCCTCCACCCTAACCCCCTCCACACCCACACCCTCCACCTAACCCCCTCCACACCCTCCACCCTAACCCCCTCCACACCCTCCCCTGTAGGGCTGTAGGGGGCGCTGTGTAAATAGCAGTGCTGTACTATCTCCTGTATCTGCACCCTGGGGTTTAATGTGAGGTGATGGATGTTCTGCCCTGCTGGCACCGGAAGGGCCCATGCAGAGACAGATGGGCTCGCTCTGAAATCTGACCCAAATTTATCACAAATCAGGTACCAGACTCCAACACTCAACTGCACCACAGACATAAGCAATATCTAGGGAATCTAGTACAGATGGCAACGCAGTTGAGAAAAAAAACTGATATATCAGGATTTGACTGTCAACAGAAGTATTTATATGAGTGTATACACATGAATCACCTAAATCATGTGAAATGATTCAATGTTGACATCTTGTCTGTCGAAGAGGGTGACAGAAATGGCTGCAGGCTTTTCCCATGTCGTCTGGGCTCTCCGTCTCTCGGAGTTTGGAGTGCTGGTGCACGTCGCTCAGGTTATCATTGTGAAACCCACAGCCAGTAATTGACCATGTCACTGCCAACCCTGTTAATCCAGGGAACCTGCTCTGTCATGGTCAGACAGGAATGTTTTGACTTCTCGATTTCAGCTGTGATCCTATGATTTGTTTCCACCTCTGCCCACAGCCTGGATATTCTTGGATTCACATTTTTGAATCCGTCTTTCTATAAATTACGTCAATGTGCCGTTTTCTTGATCAATAGTCAAGCAAAGCAATTGACTTTTCGCAGCTGTACACTGTGAATCTTGCATGGCACATTCAGATGAAGAGGGAAGTGTTCCGTATCAACAAGCATTTACGACCATCCAACCGGTGATGACCAGAAGCACACGGCTACTTATTCATCAAGGTAACGTCTATCGAGAACAGTCACATAAAAGCTATACTGACCTTCAGAGAGACAGATTATAACACAGGAATGTTACAGAGAGCATTTCTCTTTGAAACTGCTCCCACAAGTTCAAACTAAGGATTCATCACACGGGAGACAGCGTGCCTGCAAAGCTCACAGCTGCCAGCATGTGTCGGCCATTTTGATCCTCAAATGAGCAGACAGAATCTCTTCTTAATTTCACGCCCACGCCAGGCTGTGGAGGACGGGGGGCTGTTCCGTAGGCAGGCCGGGCAACGAGTGTGTGAAGGAGAGGTGGCTGACTGGTTCACGAGACAGCCGGTCGAGATGATTCAGGATCTACCGTAGAAATCTGCAGCGGTTGTTCCTCTGCAAAGCCCTGTGAAAGGGAACCCCCCTGTTTTACAGATAAACTTTCTGTTTCAATGAAAGGTTTTCTGTGGAGACGTTGAGCGTTTTTATGTGTTGTTGTCGTACAATACGAAACAGGTGAGAGGAACCTTCTAGGGTTTCAGAAGTTGCGAAATCAGTGACGGGCGAAAAACCTCCAAGCAGTCATGTATACAAACTCAATTTTCTCTATACAAAGATGTATTCAATATTTTGCAGCAATTCGATCCAAGTCGTTGAATTGAGTCAGGGAACCTTTGATTTGATTCGTCTGAGGCCAGCGTCGAAGCCAGGTTGAGGTGGAGGGCAGAGCAGAGTTGGCCCTGATATTAGAACATGCAGGAAGTGGACAGAGATGGTCTCCTGACAGACCAGCAGGACAGCACAGACAGGTTGGAGACCGCTGTGGTTGTAACGACAGCCTACCAACACAGATGATACTGTATGTAGGTGTGTGTTTGTGTGTCTTATACAGCCACAAGACAGTGTGAATCAGGATGACATGAAAGGTCTGTGACTAAAGCCTTATACTATCATTCTGCCTCCAGGCAGAGGTCAGGTTATCCAGAAGGGGAGAGGATTCTGAACTGATTGTAGAAGGGGAGAGGGTGATTCTAGAAGGGGAGAGGGTGATTCCAGAAGGGGAGAGGGTGATTCCAGAAGGGGAGAGGGTGATTCTAGAAGGGGAGAGGGTGATTCTAGAAGGGGAGAGGGTGATTCTAGAAGGGGAGAGGGTGATTCCAGAAGGGGAGAGGGTGATTCTAGAAGGGGAGAGGGTGATTCTAGAAGGGGAGAGGGTGATTCCAGAAGGGGAGAGGGTGATTCCAGAAGGGGAGAGGGTGATTCTAGAAGGGGAGAGGGTGATTCCAGAAGGGGAGAGGGTGATTCCAGAAGGGGAGAGGGTGATTCTAGAAGGGGAGAGGGTGATTCTAGAAGGGGAGAGGGTGATTCAGAAGGGGAGAGGGTGATTCCAGAAGGGGAGAGGGTGATTCTAGAAGGGGAGAGGGTGATTCTAGAAGGGGAGAGGGTGATTCCAGAAGGGGAGAGGGTGATCCATCACAAGGGCAAAGGCAGTCTGAGGTGAACCCAGACGCAGAGCGCGGAGCCAGAACCCTCAGGCTGCCTGGCAGCCCCGCAGGAGGATGATAGATAGGTGCGGCTGGAGTACAAAACAACACGTCTGTTGACCTTATGCCAACTTGAAGAATGTCAAGACAACATTCAGAAAGAAAAGGAGTCTATTCGCATTGCTGGTGAACTAACAAGTTCGCTTTCACAGGGATTTCAACATGTTCTGCCATCCTTGAATCGCTATTTACAATTCAAAAGCTCTCCAGACAAGCGTAAGAGGCTGTGCTTCAAAGATGTGTTTCATTAATTTGTTTATTTTACTACAGAATATTGACTCATCAAGATTCCAACATGATTACAGTTGTCGGGTACATTCATTGATTGCAAGCGCAGGTCGGACCAAGCCTTGGAACCAATTTTGTCATGACGTATAAACACCTTGTCAGCACCTGTCCAGTGATACAGTAATTACACAGCTATCTCAGTCAAAGCATCTTGGGAAACACAAAACGTCACATTGTTCCTGCGACGCTTGGTGTGTTCAGGAAAGTTGTCTTCCCCTCATGGTGGGCAGAGTTGCTGGCCACAAAAGAGAAACAGGCTGAGCAGAAGTTGTAGCCCTGCAAGTGTACGCTTGGTCAGAGTGTTGGCCGGTCGTGCCGTGGTGGGGTGTCGTGCCGTGGCGGGGTGTCAGCCGAGGTCCAGGCTGGCTCGTCCTCCCGTCACGCCCCCCCTCAACCCTCTGACTGGGCCAGTCTTAACGCTTGTCAGGTGCGTCGGAAGACAGGTCTGGTCTGGTAAATATTTATAGGGCGTAACCAATGTGGCACGAGGATCTGCATGCCGGGATGACGGTGCACAGCAGAGGGAGGGGAAGACAACGCCCAGCCTCAGAACCAGAGCTGCCGTGGAGACGTCCCCTCCTCCATGCGTTCCTTCTGCCGTGGAGACGTCCCCTCCTCCACGCGTTCCTTCTGCCGTGGAGACGTCCCCTCCTCCACGCGTTCCTTCTGCCGTGGTGACGTCCCCTCCTCCACGCGTTCCTTCTGCCGTGGAGACGTCCCCTCCTCCACGCGTTCCTTCTGCCGTGGAGACGTCCCCTCCTCCACGCGTTCCTTCTGCCGTGGAGACGTCCCCTCCTCCACGTTCCTTCTGCCGTGGAGACGTCCCCTCCTCCACGTTCCTTCTGCCTGGAGACGTCCCCTCCTCCACGCGTTCCTCCTGCCGTGGAGACGTCCCCTCCTCCACGCGTTCCTTCTGCCGTGGAGACGTCCCCTCCTCCACGCGTTCCTTCTGCCGTGGAGACGTCCCCTCCTCCACGCGTTCCTTCTGCCGTGGAGACGTCCCCTCCTCCACGCGTTCCTTCTGCCGTGGAGACGTCCCCTCCTCCACGCGTTCCTTCTGCCGTGAAGACGTCCCCTCCTCCACGCGTTCCTTCTGCCGTGACCCTGAAGGCGTCCCCTCCTCCACGCGTTCCTTCTGCCCTGAAGACGTCCCCTCCTCCACGCGTTCCTTCTGCCGTGGAGACGTCCCCTCCTCCACGCGTTCCTCCTGCCGTGGAGACGTCCCCTCTCTAAGCGTTCCTTCTGCCGTGGAGACGTCCCCTTCTCCACGCGTTCCTTCTGCCGTGGAGACGTCCCCTCCTCCACGCGTTCCACACTCAGGAGGACCCGGTGAGGACTCCCCTCCTGCAGACACACTCAGTGATGCAGAGAGGTTCAGAATACAGCCTGAACACAGCCGTGCATCAGGAGCACAGAGAGGTGCAGATCTGAATATATTATATGAATCGAATCCGGCCTACGCCATTTTCTGCATATCTTCCTCTCTGTCTGTCTGTCTGTCTGTCTGTCTGTCTGTCTGTCTGTCTGTCTGTCTGTCTGTCGTCTGTCTGTCTGTCTGTCTGCCATTCCAGTCACTCTTCACTGATAAACGTCTAATAAAGCAGGAAAATTCTTTTTTTTTCCAAAACATAGAGACTAAGATGACCTCTCCAGCATCACAGTGAAGCTTGAAAAACAAGTTCTGGTCATTGATATTATGAGGTTGAGGTTGCTCAACCTAGATCACGGCCAAACAACTTATCTACAGAACAAGTTGAAGTTGTGCCACAGTGTCAAAGTTAGCTGCTCGTGTGATAGTTTGAGCCCACAATTCCTGTTATTGTATTTTGCTGGGTGTAGCTCAGGGAGTCTGGGACTTGGTGAGGAGACATTGCTGTCAGTATTCATCATTTACACACAACAAATATTCTCCAACTGTGTTTAGTTATGGGAGCTGTGATGTGTGTAGCTGAGACAAGGGGACACGGCTGGTTTCAGGGCAGATACTTCTCCCTAAACTCTGGCTTAGCGGCCTGCGGAGAGGGCATACATTCATTCTCTCTCAAATAATGATAAAGTATCTTGTAGGAAACTGAAGTACTTAGCAGTTTAGTCTCTCTCTCTCTCTCTCTCTCTCTCTCTCTCTCCCCCTCTCTCTCTCTCTCTCTCTCTCTCCCTCTCTTCATCTTGCCAGTTCCTGTCCCTCTTCTCTGGCTCAGCGAGCGTGCATTACTCCACTGTATCCCTGTACGGCCAACCCCTGGAGCTCCCGTTCGGCTCGGGCACGATCCTGCCGCTACACGTTCTGAAGCTGGTGAAGGTGTTGATGTTCCTGCAGCCCTATCAGGCTCCAGACCGCCTCTCCAGACCGCCTGTCAAGCCCGTCCCAGAAGCGCACCGCTGCGCTTTCAGCATCAGTGTGTTTTTCTCATCAGGAGGCTAATGAGAACGCTTCTTGCAGCCGGGAGACACTGGTGATCCCGCTGACGGCGTTGGAGCCGCACCGCTCACGGTCCCTGGTGATGGAGCCCCACTGCTCACGGTCCCTGGTGATGGAGCCCAACTGCTCACGGTCCCTGGTGATGGAGCCCCACTGCTCACGGTCCCTGGTGATGGAGCCCCACTGCTCACGGTCCCTGGTGATGGAGCCCACTGTTCACGGTCCCTGTGATGGAGCCCCACTGCTCACGGTCCCTGGTGATGGAGCCCCACTGCTCACGGTCCCTGGTGATGGAGCCCCACTGCTCACGGTCCCTGGTGATGGAGCCCAACTGCTCACGGTCCCTGGTGATGGAGCCCCACTGCTCACGGTCCCTGGTGATGGAGCCCCACTCCTCACGGTCCCTGGTCTGAGCTGTTTCAACACATTTTTATGCCATGAGATTATGGACGCAGGTTTTAGTATCAGGACCTTCCTTCCAAATCGTGATTAACCTATGAAGGAGAAGTGATTATTCTTTCAACTCATCGTGAAACCATTGGTTGTGTGGGGCTTGTGGCTACGACCAAGGCAGGTAGGCTGCAGGCTTGGTTGTACTGCAATGTTCCTGGTCAGAATCAAGGAACAGTCTGTATTTACCAGCCACATCCCAGAGTAAGCACATCTCATGTATCCAGGAATGGTAAGCCAAAACAATCCTACCGGGCACAACTGCTTGGAGGCAGGGAAGACCTCAGGTGCCCCAGTAAGAACTGCTGGACAATTTGTACCTGCTAATCGGTGATTTCACAACTGAGTCCGAGAGAAAATCCTGTTTTTCAGAAACTCTGATAGGACAAGACGTTTTGTTCTGTTTTTCACTCTTAATTCCCTCTGAGACCGGGTAATGATTCCACGAAACACCGTCAGGTCACAGAAACACCGTCAGGTCACAGTGTGCAATCACAAAAGTGACGAATTTTCCTATATCTTCTATCTTCAGCGCACTGTAATAATATGATTGGTAGTTGAGTTTTTAGGGGGAAAAGCCAGTCGTCTAATGAAGAGTCATCTTCTGTCCTCTTAAACCCAATGGCCTCCTTCCAGGGAGATGATTGGGCAGAGAAAAGGTCAGAGTTGTTGGTGGATTAAGTCCTATTCTTTACAACAACTGAAGCGTACAACCTCGCAGCACAACTATTCTATAAAAGATTGCAGTTTTCCATCCTAGGATATCTACCAAACCCTAAGCATTCCTCAACCTTCTGTGACACATAAAACGTTGATGAATCCCTCCTTGTTTTGTCAACAACCTACCACAGCTTGGACAACATGCATTTAGTACAACCAACAGGCAGTTGAAGTCAAACTAAGAAAACTCAAACTTGAGTTTCAGAGATGTTCAGTATAACATATTGTGATTTCATCTGGACACCTTTTAAATGTAATAAAAAGGGACTAGAAATTTGACTAGAAACAGACACAAAAAGGAAAACATGCAGAAAGAAGAGACAGTCAAAATATGTTAGCTCTTCAAAACGGCTCTTGGATGTCGACGCAAGGACATCTCATTTCTTTGCGTGACTGTATGAAATTGCCTTCAATTATTTAAACTCCAACTGTCTGTTAGCTTGAATGGCTAGCAGAAGCCACAGATCTGATGTTCGCCATGGTTTTTGGGAGGCAGTTGGGAGAGATGTTCTGAGTGGATTTGAACTGAGAGTTATGGAACATTGAGGACATAGCTCGAGCATCAAATTGGATTTCAGAAATTTGGGGGGACATCTTCTGACCTAGTTCCAGGCCAGAAATACAAATTCTGACACACAATTCTGACTTTTTATGCTTTTTCATGGCTTGTTTCTCATAATTTTTCCTTTCACAGAGTAAATTCTAGCCAAGGTCATAAAACAGGACAGTAGTTATATACTTTATGAGTACAACATGTCCAATTCAACAACATTTAATTGAGCTTGTTCGGTTGGATGAAAATGTGTTGAAAATCCTTTTGTCAAAACATACAACTGTAGTTTGACCACCTTGTAACGGACAGACTCCCAAGACAACAGGTAGTGGATCCAAGAGCGGGTTTATTACGGGGTAGTCGGACAAGCAGGGGTCATACACGGATATCAGAGCCAGAGAGGAAATCCAAAGCAGTAGTCGGGTCACAGGCGTAGGTCAAACAGGGGCGGACTGGGCAATGCAGGCAAGGCTTGGTCAGGTTCCACAGGACAGGCAGGGGTCTGGATCACAGCGTCTGGAATAGTTCAGGTGAAGCAGATACGAAGTCGGGGGCATAAACAAGGTCAGTTGATCACAGAGTCTATCGTATATGGCATAGAAATGTTTTACTTGAATGTTTAACAAGACTCAGCACAGAGTGAAGGGAGTGACTGGCTTAAATACAGAGCAGAAGGGAGTGGACTGATTGGTTAGATTGTTTGCAGGTGTGAAGAGGGAGTGCCCTCTTAGTACTCTGGTGATGCTGATCGGAGACAGGGGGACCTGATTGTCACACACCTACCTGAGGTTGTTCACTGGGAACCATAAAGAGAAGGAGAGAATACATGACAGAACAGTCAACACGTGGTGTGATATCGCCCGCTACATGTCACTATGAACAAGCCTTAAAATGTTTGGTTCTCTGGTATGAGAAGACACACACACAAACACGCTCTGCCTCTCTGTGTTGAAGGGTAGCATAACTTCTCCAGATGTTTCCTAATTGCAGTTCAGAAAGGTCCTGGGTGTGTGGAGTTCCTGGCTTGTTCCAGCTCTATTAACACTGTTTATTCTCCTCCAGGATGCACTCTGAAAGCTCCTCTGAAGCCAGCTGGGATGCATGTTTTGCACATTTCCACCATCATCAAATCATTAAAAAGCTGTTGTCACTCCAGACCTCGTTAGTCCGTCATGTGGCTAGGGCGGAGTTAGGAAGGGGAATACAACAGGCCTGACGTGCAGGCCTTACAATCACACCAAGTCAGTATCTCAGAACATCAGAGGGGTTCTAATGAGCGCACCTGACGAGGGAGTAGATCTCCCAGCTGGGGAGACACCACGCACATGTCCTCTGCAGCTGGGGAGACACCACGCACATGTCCTCTGCAGCTCGAGAGACACCACGCACATGTCCTCTGCAGCTGGGGAGACACCACGCACATGTCCTCTGCAGCTGGGGAGACACCACACACATGTCCTCTGCAGCTCGAGAGACACCACACACATGTCCTCTGCAGCTGGGGAGACACCACGCACATGTCCTCTGCAGCTGGGGAGACACCACGCACATGTCCTCTGCAGCTGGGGAGACACCACGCACATGTCCTCTGCAGCTCGAGAGACACCACACACATGTCCTCTGCAGCTGGGGAGACACCACACACATGTCCTCTGCAGCTCGAGAGACACCACACACATGTCCTCTGCAGCTGGGGAGACACCACGCACATGTCCTCTGCAGCTGGGGAGACACCACGCACATGTCCTCTGCAGCTGGGGAGACACCACGCACATGTCCTCTGCAGCTGGGGAGACACCACACACATGTCCTCTGCAGCTGGGGAGACACCACGCACATGTCCTCTGCAGCTCGAGAGACACCACACACATGTCCTCTGCAGCTGGGGAGACACCACGCACATGTCCTCTGCAGCTGGGGAGACACCACACACATGTCCTCTGCATGACAACACACCCAGAGAACACTGGGGAAGGGGAAGTCCATTTGGTGTCGTGCCTTCAAGGATTTCTTCTTTTTTTCTCACATATTTTCTTATGTAACGTATACTTTATATTTCAGCCAAAGCCACGCACACTGATGGTCAATATCCAGCTGTGATCGTCTGATTAACTTGAAGTGACGGCAACTGTTGCCTCCCAGGAATGAGCCTGGCTGGACTGAGGAAGATGAAGATGAAGAGATGAAGAGGAGTGTTTGGGCGCGTATCTCGCTACGCAGGTCGTGGGAGGACCAACGTAAGCTAACATCCTGTTGGGAAATATGAACCTACTAACTTCCCCTCAGAGCCATATCCTCAAGTGAACCCCAGCACGACCCCGGCCAAACAGCCTGGCCTCACACTACCAGTCTGCCTCTGCTTGCAACATCTACAGAAAGCAGGTACACTTTCTCCATGTCTTCCCTCTGGTTTCAGCTTTGGCAGGGACGTTAGGAGAGATATTTCTTTTTTAATGCCCTCTGTGATTGCTCCTCTCAACAGGCATTAGAACTGTCATTGTTTTCTAAAATGTTATTACTTCTGAAAAATGAAAACACTAATGAAAGAGTGGTAAACCAACAAAATCAAACCGTTTTTGGCATTTATGAGTCGTCATAAATCCCAGACTCATCGAAATGACAGTTTTCCCAAAACAGTTCTGTTTTTTCTGACAAGCCTAGTTTAAGAACAGGGTCAACCATGATATCAGCCATTAAATAGAACGGTTAGACATTTCTATGGCAGTAGAAATAAGGTACTTTGCAGTGAACGATGATTTCCTCGATACTCTCACAAGGGAGCAGCCATTAAGATCAAAATGATGTATGTTTTTAAATGTAACGTTGGTTCCATTCTGGTTAATAGACATTCCAGCTGTCTATCTGACCCCTACATTATGCCTAATATCTGCAACACCTTGAACTTCTTTCAAACAGGGAATGGAACAGCCTTTGGAGCTGAACGAAACTGGATCATTTTTCTTCATTTGTAAACGAAACCGTTTATCATAGAATACTCCCCTCGTTGATAATGATGAGTTTAGAAATGAATAATCGTAGAGTTTGATGTTAAAAGAGTGTGATTCCTGCATGGAGTAACTGCTCCTAGCTCTGGGGCAGATGCATCAACAAACTTGTTCTCCTTGATTTCCATTGAAATGTGTTTGGATAATAAAAAACATGATATCACTGGAGCCTGCCCACACACCAAAGATTACCATCAAAACATGACTCATGGCGAATGTGGTGTTTACATATTTTAGTAAAGGTTGCGATAAAAAATATGAATTCTGTCTAATTCTGAAAAACGAACACCAAGTCATCGGCAACGCAAAAGCCCTGGTGCTGCACAAACTTGACAACTTGTTAGGGTTGGAAAGCCCCATTGAAAAAGTCATCCAAAATAAACGTTTTTCGTAAGTTAAGCTTTTTTGGTGTGTGTGTGAGCCAGGAACAGATGTCAGAGCGAGCTGATGAATTGAAACCATATGAAGCAGCTCTCAGTCCTATAAATATACCTTTCAACAGACAGGGGTGTCAGGGGTGTCCGTTAAACAGAGAGAGGTGCAAAACGCAGGGTGGGTTTTCACAATCCAACCTGTAAACCTTTTACTATGATGATTACGGCTTCCCAGATCCCTCTGACCCTGTGAAGGTTCTGTTATCTGACTCTGTCACACAAAGACGAACGGCGAGATAGCTGCTGAAACGAGGAAAAGTGCGAAAAGAAATCGGAGCAGTTTTCTCATGTTAGGATGACTTTGCGATTTCTCTCTCTTTCTCTCTCTCTCGTTGTCTCTCACTCGCCTCTCTAGTTCTCTCTCTCTCTAGTTCTCTCTCTCTTGCTCTCTCTCTCTCTCTCTCTCTAGTTCTCTCTCTCTCTTGCTCTCTGTCTCTCTCTCTCTCTCTCTCTCTCTCTAGTTCTCTCTCTCTTGCTCTCTGTCTCTCGTCCGCATGAAGTCTCTCATCCCTCTCGCTTCGTGTCAGTCGGGTCAAACAGACGTGTTGGTTTGCAGATTCTCCAGTGTATTTGTGGTCCAGGACTGTGTTTGAGAAGCTGCTGGTCCACATAGGACCAGCCACATTCCACAGCCAGGGTGCCTGGACACTCAGACACAGAGCTGCGTCTGGAACAGGACAGATCGGGTCAGAGAGGTCCAGGGTCTCTTGTTAGGAGTTGTGTGCACTTGAGAATGACATTGAATCACTCAATAATTGTATGGTCAACTGGTAAAACAAGTTCGGATGTTGAATTGCAATCAATGGTCTGACACGTGTGATTGGTCTAAAACACAATAAATATGACGTGAATTGAAAGGACATTGTGTCACCGCCCCATACTTTGTTGATTTACTTGTGTACACTTTGGTTGGTCTGTGTGTGTGTGTGTGTGTGTGTGTGTGTGTGCATGTTTCTCATACATATCTTGGTGTCCGTGTGTGTGTGCTTGCATGTGTTCTTGTTCTCAGAAGAGAAGCACGTTTCAGACGACCCGTTCACCTCCTGGCGTCCCGCCTGCAGGAGGCTGCTGGTAGCACACGCTGCGGAGGCCACCGTCACATCTGCAAACATCTAACCTGACACTTGATGCATTGGTGATGATTGGTATTGTGCTTGTAATCTGTCCGACACAGCTGGATAAACATTGTGATTCACTCTCTCCTCCTGGCTCCTGTCCTGATGCAGCGTCGGCCACCAGACATAGGAGTTCTTACAGCGTGGAAGATTGTGCTGATGGGATATGAAGGCCTCGGCATGCAGAACATCCACACATGTTGTTCTGAACCCTCCCTGCGTGCCTGGTCCAACCCTCCCTGAGTGCCTGGTCCAACCCTCCCTGCGTGCCTGGTCCAACCCTCCCTGCGTGCCTGGTCCAACCCTCCCTGCGTGCCTGGTCCAACCCTCCCTGAGTGCCTGGTCCAACCCTCCCTGAGTGCCTGGTCCAACCCTCCCTGAGTGCCTGGTCCAACCCTCCCTGCGTGCCTGGTCCAACCCTCCCTTAGTGCCTGGTCCAACCCTCCCTGAGTGCCTGGTCCAACCCTCCCTGAGTGCCTGGCCCAAACACCTGAAGAGTCACTCCAACAACCCCCAGAACACTTTGGGATCGCTCGTGTTCTCAGAATCAGAATTAACATGAGAACTTGCCGTGATGTCATTTGCACAACAGGCAATCCTTCATTTCACATATGCACACACACACACACACACACACACTAACCCCCAAAGACACACTAACCCACACATACACACACTAACCCACACAGAATCCAATAGCCGCTAGGGGTGTCGGTGTCAGTAGAGCCCCTGGCAAACAGCCGCAAGCCCAAACACTGAGTTCATCCCTGGGCCTGTTCCAGAGAGAGTTGGACCATCAGGGTTGAATATTTAATTACTTGGGTTAACGCCGGTGATGTCAGTGTGCTGACAACTCAAATCCTGTCAAACAGAACTCTATAGTCTATTCTAGAATCTATTCTCCACATTGTTGCTCTCATAAAAAAAAATATATATATATGTATGGCCAATGTCAGGCAGGGAGGGTCAGAGTGTTGGAGGCAGGGAGGGTCATAGTGTTGGAGGCAGGGAGGGTCAGAGTGTTGGAGGCAGGGAGGGTCATAGTGTTGGAGGCAGGGAGGGTCAGAGTGTTGGAGGCAGGGAGGGTCATAGTGTTGGAGGCAGGGAGGGTCATAGTGTTGGAGGCAGGGAGGGTCAGAGTGTTGGAGGCAGGGAGGGTCAGAGTGTTGGAGGCAGGGAGGGTCAGAGTGTTGGAGGCAGGGAGGGTCATAGTGTTGGAGGCAGGGAGGGTCAAGTGTTGAGGCAGGGAGGGTCAGAGTGTTGAAGGCAGGGAGGCTCCTCCCAGCTGGCAGCTCCTCCCAGCTCCTCACAGCTCCTCTCTGCTTCTCCCAGCTCCTCTCTGCTCCTCACAGCTCCTCTCTGCTCCTCACTGCTCCTCACAGCTCCTCTCTGCTCCTCACAGTTCCTCCCAGCTCCTCTCTGCTCCTCCCAGCTCCTCACAGCTCCTCTCTGCTCCTCTCTACTCCTCACAGCTCCTCACAGCTCCTCACAGTTCCTCTCTAATCCTTTCTGCTCTTCACAGCTCCTCACAGCTCTTCACAGTTCCTCACAGCTCCTCACAGCTCCTCTCTGCTCCTCACAGCTCCTCCCTGGTCCTCACAGCTCCTCACAGCTCCTCACAGTTCCTCACAGCTCCTCACAGCTCCTCCCAGCTCCTCTCTGCTCCTCACAGCTCCTCACAGCTCCTCTCTGCTCCTCTCTGCTCCTCACAGCTCCTCACAGCTCCTCTCTGCTCCTCACAGCTCCACAGAGCCCCTCCCAGCTCCTCTATGCTCCTCTCTGCTCCTCTCTGCTCCTCACAGCTCCTCTCTGCTCCTCTCTGCTCCTCACAGCTCCTCCCAGCTCCTCACAGCTCCTCTCTGCTCCTCAGAGCTCAGACGAGCACATCAACAAAGAACAACAAGCACTGATCTGTCCCTCTTCCAAATTCATGCCAGCTGTCTCGGAGGCTCCTTCCTGGATGCAGCGATATTGAATCCGTCGTTATTTACTTGGTTATTACGATAAAGAGACACACTTTCTTTCCACGCCAAAAAAAGAAAGAAAAAAAGCAGTTTGCGTCTGTGTTTGCTGTGAGCTGTGTGTTGGTGGTCTGAAGGGTCATCTCTCTGGGCTCCTTAATGTCCACTTTGACTTCTCCCATCAAAGGCTGCTCCTTCTCAGACTCAGAGGGTAATTGAAAGCTGTAAACTTGTGATTTAGTATGCATTATTGCTAGGTATAGATGGCCATTATAGGAATCCCAGAGGAACTCTAAATTCCTTGTCTGGAAACAAGTAAATGGATAGGCCTAAGTGTTTGTGTGTGTGTGTGTGTGTGTGTGTGTGTGTGTCTGAGTGTTTGAGAGACAGGGAGACAGCACTCCCCCCCTGCCCACCACCACCTCCTTGTAGTGTGTGTGTTCAGCAGTGTGTTCAGGAGTGTGTTCAGCAGTGTATTCAGCAGTGTGGTCAGGAGTGTGTTCAGGAGTGTGTTCAGGAGTGTGTTCAGCAGTGTACAGAGTGTTCATGAGTGTGTTCAGGAGTGTGTTCAGTAGTGTGTTCAGGAGTGTGTTCAGGAGTGTACAGTGTGTTCAGGAGTGTGTTCAGGAGTGTGTTCAGGACTGTGTTCAGGAGTGTACAGTGTGTTCAGAAGTGTGTTCAGAAATATGTTCAGGAGTGTGTTCAGGAGTGTGTTCAGGAGTGTGTTCAGGAGTGTGTTCAGCAGTGTACAGAGTGTTCCTAATGTTCAAGCCTAGTGGAGTGTGAGACAGACAGCGTTCTCTGTTTGACTTCTTTCTTCCTATCAGGGTCCAGTTCTTCTGAACTCAGACTTAATCAACGTGACGCTATCCTGCGCCAGGATCTGAACATACAAATGTTGAACCTTCATTTTTCATTAACGTCATGATGGAAAGTCATAGCACTATCACATGGCAGATAGCTCTTTATGAGAAATGAGACAGTCATGATAGCAACCCAAGGCATCATAAACTCATCTGAAATAACCCTTTTCTGGATCCATGTTATCAGCCTCAAATTGGGTGGTCGTTCGTACTAAGACATGTTTTCCTCGGTCTGATAGGGGCTTCCTGGGGCAGAAGTCTTCAGAGAAGGGTGAGCCTTCAAGAAAATGCTTTTAAGACACCCAGCCACCCATCCATTAATACACCTACAAACCACAACACAAAGATGCGAGACAATATACAGTCTCTCTTCTTCTTCGTTCTGCTTTCTTCTTCGTCTTTCTTTCTTCTTCTCCTTTCTCCTTCTCTCCTTCTCCTTCTCCTTCTCCTTCTCCTTCTCCTCTCCTTCTCCTTCTCCTTCTCTTCTCCTTCTGCTCTTCTCCTTCTCCTTCTCCTTCTCCTTTCCCTTCTCCTTCTCCTCTCTGCCTTCTCTTCTCCTCTTCTTCTTCTCTCCCCTCCTCTCTCCCTCTCCTTTCTCTCCTCTCTTTCTCTCGTCTCTTTTCTTGTAACTGGACTATCCTATGTAGGGACCTTTACGCTATAGCTATCATAGTCGTCGCGCATTTACTATTTCTATAGGTTTCGCGCGTGTTGACGTCTCTCTCTACTCTCTCTCGTCTTTCTCTTGCTCTCCCTTCCGTCCCTCTGTCTCTGCTCTTCTCTCTCTTTCTCCTTTAGTCTTCGCTCTCTTCTCTCGCTTTCGCCCTTTCTCTTTCTGCCTCTTTCTCTCTCTCTCTTTCTCTCATCTCCCTTGTGAGAGTAGTAGATGAATGTCCATACACTCTCCCATGCTGCATTCCTGCTGTGCAAGCAGTTGCAGTTCACAGGTTCTATCTGCCCGCGCTATTTAAATATTTTGCCGTGTTTAAAGTGCTTCTTAATTTTTCACAATCTTCAGTCCTCCCACCTGATCCATTCCAGATGTGTTTGAACCAGGAGGTGAGGGTGAACAAAAGCACTCTCTCTCTCTACCTTTCCCTCTTTTCTCTCTGAGCGTCTTTCTTTCGGCCTCTCTCTCTCTCTCTCTCTCTCTCTCTCTCTCTCTCCTCACTCACTCACTCTCTTTCTGCCTGCTGTAAATCTCCTCGCTGTCTCCTCTCACACACACACGCACAAACACGCACACACACACACACACACACACACACACACACACACACACACACACACACCCACACACACACACACACACACATGTTCATGACCTGTGAAGTGATCTGTACAGCCATGTCCTCATTCTGACTGCTGTACTGCAGACAGGAGCACTCAGCATAGTTTTGCCCTGTTAACCAAAGAAGAAGAAAATCACAACTGGAAGAACTTTTTAAAGACCTGTGTTTTTGCTCTGGGTAGACCATTTGTTGATAAAAGGCACAAAACTCAAATAAATAAATACAACTCGGTTAAGAAGGGACCACAGACCATTAGGCCAATCCCTGTCTGAACAAACCCAGACATCCCAATCACCAGGAGGGGATCACGCTAACGCACGCCCCCTCAGTATCTACCACAGGGTTAGCACCACACACCAACACACAGCCCAGTTATCACGCTCCTCGCTGCTTCGCCTCTGTACCAGTCCCTCTGTGGTGTGCCTGCGTGACAGAGCAGACCAGGGAGGCAGAGTTCAGCCCTGGGCAATCTGCAGACACAGTGTCACAGTCTCTGTTAGAAGCCTGGGCGCCACCAACAACAAGAGACATTCATACACATTGAACTGCTTGTGGCTTCGATGCGATATCTACAAGTTAAATATGATATTAAAATGTAGGTTTGGTGGTTTTGCTGCTGTGTCCACATGTCCGCTGGCAGTATCTGTTTCGAAACAGAACTTTTCTTTTTGTAATAAATGTGCATTAGAGATCTTGTTGAATGTTGGTACTGATCTTCTAACCCCACATGCATCACCCTCCAGCCTCACATTCATCACCCTCCAGCCCCACATCTATCACCCTCCAGCCCTACATCCATCACCCTCCAGCCTCACATCCATCACCCTCCAGCCCCACATCCATCACCCTCCAGCCCCACATCTTTCACCCTCCAGAGGCACATCCATCACCCTCCAGCCCCACATGCATCACCTTCCAGCCCCACATCCATCACCCTCCAGCCCCACATCCATCACCCTCCAGCCCCACATCCATCACCCTCCAGCCCCACATCATCACCCTCCAGCCCCACATCCATCACCCTCCAGACCCCACATCTATCACCCTCCAGAGTCACATCCATCACCCTCCAGCCCCACATCCATCACCCTCCAGCCCCACATCCATCACCCTCCAGACCCACATCCATCACCCTCCAGACCCACATCCATCACCCTCCAGCCCCACATCCATCATCCTCCAGCCCCACATCTTTCACCCTCCAGAGGCACATCCATCACCCTCCAGCCCCACATCCATCACCCTCCAGCCCCACATCCATCACCCTCCAGACCCACATCTATCACCCTCCAGAGTCACATCCATCACCCTCCAGCCCCACATCCATCACCCTCCAGCCCCACATCCATCACCCTCCAGACCCACATCCATCACCCTCCAGACCCACATCCATCACCCTCCAGCCCCACATCCATCATCCTCCAGCCCCACATCTTTCACCCTCCAGAGGCACATCCATCACCCTCCAGCCCCACATCCATCATCCTCCAGCCCCACATCCATCACCCTCCAGCCCCACATCCATCACCCTCCAGCCCCACATCCATCACCCTCCAGAGGCACATTATGGGAACAACTGCTCATCTCAGGGAGCCACCCAGGAGTTCTAAATACTGACTGAAAGGTATATTGCTGCTCAACTCACCTTAACACACACACATACACACCATGCACACACACACACACACACCATGCACACACACACACACCTTGAGCCAAAGATGTCTCTTCTCTTACCCAGCCATGAATCAGCTGGAGGATGGGTGTGTATATTGGGTCTGATGCTGTAAAGCAGATTTCCTGCTGTCTAAATCATGCAAACACACACACACACACACACAACGCACGCACACACTCTCACACACCACGCACACACACATATTAGAGGAAAGCTGCATCTTTAAAACGTGTCAAACTAGTTTCCAAGCCTGAGCCTGGAGAGAGTGATCCAGACTTCATGGTGCTTGAGGATGGAATGTTTCGGGGAGCAGATGGGGCGCGAAGACCCTGAATGGGCGACCAAGCCACTGGTGGAGAGGGCCTCAGCCCAACACCTCCTCACACACACACACACACACCACACACACACACATACACCACACACACACACACCACACACACACACCTCTGTCAGCACCGAGCACACACACGCACAGAAGCGCATGCATGCGCAGACAGACACACAAACAGACAGACACACACACAGACACACACACACACAGACACACAGACAGACACAGCCACACAGACAGACAGACACACACACACAGACACACACACACACACACACACACAGAAAGACACAGACACACACACAGACATAAAGACAGGAGGGGAGGCAGAACGACCTCAGCCACATTGCGCCCTGCTATATTTATGGTCCTTGCAGCAGCCCTGGCGATGCCAAACTCTCTGAGTGAACGTGCCCAGTTAGACAACACCTCAGGGCTGCCTGGGCCATTCATCACCAGGCCCGGGGGGCAGGGGGCCGTGGGGCGGGGGCCGGGGGGCGGGGGCCGGGGGGGAAGCTACCTCTTAATTTACAGGTCCTCTGACCGGGACCACCGCTGAGGCCCTGTTGTGGTTGGCCGATACCGCCACGTCTTCCCCGCCACAGCCAATGTCTGAGAGCCGTGCGGAGCTCTGACTGCGCCAGAGACAAACCTGGAGGGACGGAGGGCAGGGAGTTCACACAGGCACACACACACACACACACACGTGTGGCACGCAAACACAACACAGATCGTTTCGCTGATTCCGTATTTATCAACAACGAAATGGTCTCCCTCTTCAGCAGGCCTGTGTGAGACCACGACAGTCCGTCCCCCCGTCCCCCCGCGCCAAACACAGACATGGCAGGAGCCTGCCTCCATGCGGCTTCAAGACCCTGGAATCACTTAACTCGTCAGGAAGCCCGGAGAGCACAGAACAAAGGGAGGGAGGGGAGAGGTCCCGCGTGGGGCCTTCTCTACCCCGACACAAAGGCCCGGTGGTCTGGCTCCTAATCCTCGCCGCAGTCGCTCTCTGGGAACCTGGAACATTCTCCACTCTGGCTTGAGCTTGCCCGGGAGACGGGGCGAGGGCTGTGTCCGCTTCCCAGCCACCCCGGCAGAAGCAGATCTCTCAGAACCCTGTCTGGGTCGGGGCCGCGCCGTGGGGAGGGATGAGGGGCTGAATGAGTCTGAACATGTCATTCCCAAACCCTTGACCCCAAACTCTAATTAGTTTGCTAAGCTTTGAGATCCAACTCGATGTAATGTTTAACCTTTGAGGCGTACCTCGGATACTTAAACAAACAATGTCTTTACATTCCTTCCGTCCACCTATTGATGTGGAGAGCATGATGCTGCACGGACATGCGTGTAATAAATGCAGCGTCATGGTGCGGCATGTTCTCTTTCTCCCTGACGTCTGGTCATCCTCTCATCTCTGGCCCAGACGTCAGGCTGGCTGACTAAACCTCTCCCAGGCTGCATGAAGAATTGTTTCTGCATATTTGCGGACACACTTGGAGCTCAGAGCAAGCATGCGGAAAGACCGTTGTGCGTAGGGGGGCCCTGGTCTCTCTACCCAGGATGGTCTCTCTACCAGGGATGGTGGTCTCTCTACCCAAGATGGTCTCTCTACCCAGGATGGTCTCTCTACCCAGGAATGTTCTCTCTACTCACGATGGTCTCTCTACCCAGGATGGTCTCTCTACCCAAGATGGTCTCTCTACCCAGGATGGTGGTCTCTCTACCCAGGATGGTGGTCTCTCTACCAGGGATGGTCTCTCTACCCAGGGATGGTCTCTCTACCCAAGATGGTCTCTCTACCAAGGATGGTCTCTCTACCCAGGATGGTGGTCTCTCTACCCAGGGATGGTCTCTCTACCCAGGATGGTCTCTCTACCCAAGATGGTCTCTCTACCCAGGATGGTCTCTCTACCCAGGATGGTGGTCTCTTTACCCAGGGATGTTCTCTCTAACCAAGATGGTCTCTCTACCCAGGATGGTGGTCTCTCTACCCAGGATGCTGGTCTCTCTACCCAGGAATGTTCTCTCTACCAGGGATGGTCTCTCTACCCAGGGTCCCACTACAGTGTGGAAGGTATAATACTAATGTAGTTTACTGCTGTAAGTCAGTCCGCCGGCCATAGTCTGTCCCTGTCTGCCTCCACTGTCCACTCTGTCCTTGTCTGACTCCACTGTCCTCTCTGTCCCTGTCTGCCTCCACTGTCCTCTCTGTTCCTGTCTGCCTCCACTGTCCTCTCTATCCCTGTCTGCCTCCACTGTCCTCTCTGTCCCTGTCTGCCTCCACTGTCCTCTCTGTCCCCGTCTGCCTCCACTGTCCTCTTTGTCCCTGTCTGCCTCCACTGTCCTCTCTGTCCCTGTCTGCCTCCACTGTCCTCTATGTCACTGTCTGCCTCCACTGTCCTCTCTGTCCCTGTCTGCCTCCACTGTCCTCTCTGTCCCTGTCTGCCTCCACTGTCCTCTCTGTCCCTGTCTGCCTCCACTGTCCTCTCTGTCCCTGTCTGCCTCCACTGTCCTCTCTGTCCCCGTCTGCCTGAGCCCCTCCTAGGGACATAAAACCAACCAGAAGCTGTCCCTCTGTGGCAGCACTGACCTGACAACACTAACCGGACAGCACTGACCTGACAGCACTGACCTGACAGCACTGACCTGACAGCACTAACCTGAGGGCACTGACCTGACAGCACTGACCGGACAGCACTGACCTGAGGGCACTGACCTGACAGCACTGACCTGACGGCACTGACCTGACGCACTGACCTGACAGCACTGACCTGACGGCACTGACCTCACAGCACTGACCTGACGGCACTGACCTGACAGGACTGACCTGACAGCACTGACCTGACGGCACTGACCTGACGACTGACAGCACTGACCTGACGGCACTGACCTGACGGCACTGACCTGACAGCACTGACCTGACAGCACTGACCTGACGCACTGACCTGAGCACTGACCTGACAGCACTGACCTGACGGCACTGACCTGACAGCACTGACCTGACAGCACTGACCTGACAACAGCACCGGGACAGGCAGCGCCCTGTAGAGGCAGGCCTGTGCGAGTTTGGTTAGCGGGCTTCAGCGTGGACTAGATAATGAGCTGGACGGGCCTGAGTCTCGTGAACAAATGAGTCTTAAATGAGAGGAGCTGTTGGTCTGCTGCTCCAGTACCCAGCTCTCCTCCACAAAGAGAAGCCATGCTCGCTCCAATACCCTGTCCGGCCAGAGAGAGAGGCAGAAGATGGACATGGAGGAGGTCAAAGTGTACCGAAGCCTTTTCTGAAAAGGGGGGCAGGGGGAGAGGGGGGCAGGGGGTATGGGGGAGGCAGGGGGAGATGGGGACCACGAGGGGAGAGTGGTCAAGGGGGTACGTTGGGAGACAGTGGGATAGAAATAACAACCTCTACAATAAATCTTGTTGTTTGATCAGCTGGGTGCTGGGAGCACTAGAGGGAGCTGGAGAGAGAGAGAGAGAGAGAGTGGAGATGAGAGTGGGATAGAGAGTCTTCTATTCGCTCGCAGCGTCTCTCTCTCTCTCTTGCTGTCTTTCTGTCGCTTCTTCTCTTTCTTCTCTCTTCTTTCTTTGCTTCTTTCTCTTTCATTTCTTTCTTTCTCTTTCTCTCTGTTCTGTCTCTTTCTTCTCTCTTTTGCTTTCTTCTCTTCTCGTTTCTTTCTTCTTTCTTTGTCTTTCGTCTCTTTTTCTCTATCTCTTCCTCGTTTCCCTCTCTCTGTCTCTCTCTTCTGCTCTCTTGTTTTGCTCTGCCTTTTTTCTGCTTGCTCCTCTTTTTTCTCTCTACTTTGCTCTCTTCTCCCTTCTCAGAAGTCAAAGAAACGAAAGAAACCACACCCTCACAGAAGGGCAGGGCCAGGAGATTGATTCTCACTGTTTTATGAGCACCTTTGCTCGGGGTCGTTAAACAGAGCCCAGCAGCAGCTCTGCAGTGTGCTGGAGTCCCAGAGCTCTGACAGCACTTAGGTAAACATGTCTGGGAGATATGCAGGGGACACTGTTAAACCCCAGCAGCCTCTGAAGGAGGTCGGCGCAGGTTAGATAAAAGACACCTTTGTCTGGAGCAGAGGTTGTCTCTCCTTTAAAGGCAGCATCTACGCCCCTGGAGACTGTGGCTGTGGACGGATGCACCGTTGGGATGGTTGTCGCTCGATATCGCAGCGGATGAGGGCATCTGTGTCGAGTTTATGTTTGTGTCAGATATTTGCTGACATAAAAAACTTCTACAAATCTCAATCTTAAGGTTTGACGGTAAAATTAAAACAATCCGATATCTTTGGGCATCGCAGGACTGTAATATACACAACCAAACATTCAGTTCAGTCCGACCTTGATGACTCGCGGCATTCGGACCGAATGCATTGATTGGACGGGCTACTTGTCTGTCCGTCTGTCTACCTACCTCCCAGCAGCAGTCAGTTTTGGGGGCGGGGCTTGGAAGGGAGAGTATGGGATATTTTTGTCTGAATCCTTTCGAACTCAAGCTAAAATTGCTAGGTTTGCTAAATGTAGCGATCCTGCTTTCATTCCAGAGGTGATGGTCACCTACAGAGACAGGGAGGAGGTTCCCACAGGCCTCCTGTATGGAAACACAGGCAAGCTAATCCAGGAAGTTAGAACCATGCTAAGCATTATGGGAATTGGAGTTGTGTTACCGTGTTAGCAGGCAGAGACCTTGTAATCCGAGTAGGTGGCTGTGCAGTGTTTGTGGCACAATGGTTTACATTTCACATGTCCCTTTGATCAGTCAAATTCCTTCTCTGTCCAAACTGCGTAATGAAACAGAGCAGACACTAAACAGGATGAGATTGTAATGTCTGTTGTCATTAGCATCACTCCAAGTCTAAATGTAATTGATGGCTTGAGTTTGAACTTGGGTCATGGGTTCAGGTTGAACAGGACTAAAACCAACACAACAAGGATGTCCACATCAGCTAACCATTAAAAAGTTGCAAACAGTATCTTGTTTCGGTGGTTCGATATGACCTCTGTGTGATACACACACAATGGATTTTTCATGGTCATGTCCAGACTGTCTCTTACAGCATGTGTAGAATATACTGCCTGTCTGCATGCAATATTAGCCTGTGTGTGGACATAGTTTCAGACCTCAGGGAATGATGTTGGTCTCTCTCTCTCTTTCCCTCTGTTCTGTTTTGAACAGTGGACTTCTATGTAACGAGATGAACTTGTCCATTTGCGCAGGCCACAATGTGATTCAATACTGAGGGTGTCCTGTCTCCCGATGCTGAGCCTGTGTTGGGGTGTGTTTGTCAGGGAGAGGATGAGGCCTGCGTTGGGGGTTTTGTCAGGGAGAGGATGAGCCTGTGTTGGGGTGTGTTTGTCAGGGAGAGGATGAGGCCTGCGTTGGGGTGTGTTTTGTCAGGGAGAGGATGAGGCCTGCGTTGGGGTGTGTTTGTCAGGGAGAGGATGAGGCCTGCGTTGGGGTGTGTTTGTCAGGGAGAGGATGAGGCCTGCGTTGGGGTGTGTTTGTCAGGGAGAGGATGAGGCCTGCGTTAGGGTGTGTTTGTCAGGGAGAGGATGAGGCCTGTGTTGGGGTGTGTTTTTATCAGGGAGAGGATGAGGCCTGCTGTTGGGGTGTGTTTTGTCAGGGAGAGGATGAGGCCTGCGTTGGGTGTGTTTGTCAGGGAGAGGATGAGGCCTCTGTTGGGGTATGTTTGTCAGGGAGAGGATGAGGCCTGTGTTGGGGTATGTTTGTCAGGGAGAGGATGAGGCCTGCTTGGGGTATGTTTGTCAGGGAGAGGATGAGGCCTGTGTTGGGGTATGTTTGTCAGGGAGAGGATGAGGTCTGGAGCGCCCGCCAAGACACACTAATGGCCCACAAGTAGGAATTCACAAACTAAAAGTTTCCAACCTTTTACTGTCTCTTGTTATGTCCCTTTGCAATTTTCAGAATTTTTCCATCCTACCCACCATCCACCCTCCAACCCCTACTCTCCAGCCCCCACCCTCCAGCCCCCACCCCCAGCCCCCACCCTCCAGCCCTCCATCCTCCATCCTCCAGCCCTCCACCCTCCAGCCCTCCACCCCTCCAGCCCTCCACCTCTCCAGCCCTCCAGCCTCCAGCCCTCCAGCCCTCCAGCCCTCCCCTCCAGCCCCCACCCTCCAGCCCTCCACCCCTCCAGCCCTCCACCCTCCGCCCTCACCCTCCACCTCCACCCTCCACCCTTCACCCTCCATCCCTCCCACCCTCCAGCCCTCCACCCTCCAGCCCTCCCCCTCCACCCTCCACCTCCAGCCCTCCAGCCCTCCACCCTCCAGCCCTTCAGCCCTCCACCTCCCACCCTCCAGCCCTCCGCCTCCAGCCCTCCAGCCCTCCACCCTCCAGCCCTCCAGCCCTCCAGCCCTCCAGCCCTCCAGCCCTCCAGCCCTCCAGCCCTTCAACCTCCAGCCCTCCAGCCCTCCACCCTCCAGCCCTCCAGCCTCCAGCCCTCCACCCCTCCACCCTCCAGCCCTCCACCCTCCATCCTCCAGTCCCTCCAGCCTCCAACCCTCCACCCTCCACCCTCCACCCCTCCACCCCTCCACCCTCCAGCCCCCACCCTCCAGCCCTCCACCCTCCAGCCCTCCAGCCCTGAATTCCCGGACCGAATGTAGTTAAAGGATGTTTGGTGTTCCTCTAAAACAAGCAATAAAATCCACCACTGAATGTACTGTCTACGACTGCACTGAATTACAA
This sequence comes from Mallotus villosus, assembly GCA_903064625.1. Lineage (NCBI taxonomy): Eukaryota > Metazoa > Chordata > Actinopteri > Osmeriformes > Salangidae > Mallotus > Mallotus villosus. The sequence continues at coordinate 81,613 of CAEFZP010002616.1, forward strand.
CCTTTTCATTTCATTTAGCAGATGCTTCAATCCAAAACGACCCACAGGAGATTTCAACCTGAGAACTGAGACCTCTATGAAAACAGAGTTTAACTACAGAGACAAAAATAGAGACGTAGATAGAAGTAATGATCTAAGAAAAGCTTGGAATGGCATGAAAAAGATGACTGCATGCCAGGTGAGGGGTGATAAGGCCTGGAGGGGTTTCCTTCTGACAGGCAATCAGCTGATAGTTTGAATGATTTTTATTTAAGGTTTGATAAACAAGATTTTAATAAACAGATAGACGAGATGAGGTTCAAGACTAAGTCCGGTCAAACATTGATGTTGACTTTGTTGCGAAACTGTTTAGGCACACCAACAGTAGGAAAAGTCCAGGCCCGAATAAGATCTGTGGCAAAGTACTAAAGACTTGTGCTGATCAACTGCAATGGTTTTCAGATAATTTTTATAAATCTGTAAAGGTACAAATTATTGTCACCGTCGCTAAGTGTACAAAACCAAAGTCCCTAAATGATTTTAGACCGGTAACCCTTACATCTTTACTTATGAAGGTTTTAGAGAAGGTGGTGGGCTGTTAGGCAGCAGATCCAGGGTGCTCTGGGATGGGCTGTTAGGCAGCAGATCCATGGTGGTGGGATGGGCTGTTAGGCAGCAGATCCAGGGTGGTGGGACGGGCTGTTAGGCAGCAGATCCAGGGTGCGGGGTTGCAGATCCATGGTGGTGGGATGGGCTGTTAGGCAGCAGATCCATGGTGGTGGGATGGGCTGTTAGGCAGCAGATCCAGGGTGGTCTGGGACGGGCTGTTAGGCAGCAGATCCAGGGTGCTCTGGGACGGGCTGTTAGGCAGCAGATCCAGGGTGCTCTGGGATGGGCTGTTAGGCAGCAGATCCAGGGTGCTCTGGGATGGGCTGTTAGGCAGCAGATCCAGGGTGCTCTGGGACGGGCTGTTAGGCAGACACATGATAAAGTTTGCAGATGACACGGTCATAGTCAGCTTGCTGAAGGGAGGGGATATGGATCATGGGCTGGTTGTCATGACGTTGTGTCATGGGGACCAGGGCAGGGTAGAGGGTCTTCCAGAACAAACCCCCAGCTCCCTTCCAGGCCTGCTCTCAGAATGTTTCTAGCACACAGTCAGCCTGGGTGGGACTTTGGTTTGATTCCTACATATTATTTTTCGTACAACAACATATTGAGATGGGGGGAAAGAAAGAGTCAACTGTCCTAACTGTTTGTGATAGATAGGTATAGCTCAGTGGTAAAGCATTTGACTGTTGCTGCATCAAATCCCTCCCTGTCCGCCGCTACGGATAAAAGCTCCCGCCAGACGAATACAATACTACGATGTCGGACATGATCTGGCGTGGAGGACACCTGGGAGTCCAAACTCGGCGTTCTCACGAAGATCAGGATGAGAACGTGGAGCCCAGACGCTATCATTCCTCTCGGAGCCCTGGTGTCCTGGCACCAGACCTGAGAGAGGCCTTGGCAGGCTGGCTTTGATGGGCGCCCCGCCGCGCCTGCAGGAGAGCGTGGCTGGCCTGATGGCCTCCCCGGCAGATAACGACAGTCCTCTGAGGGGCTGAGCTCAGGCCTGTGGGTGTCCTACGTGGGTGACACGCACCAGGTGGAGAAAGAGACTCTCTGTTGTCGTTATCGAGGAGGAAAGGACAGCAGATAACACTGGATAGAGAGAGAGAGAGACAGAGAAAAGATAGAGACAGGTAAGAGCTAGATAGAGAGAGAGAGAGAGAGAGAGAGAGATAGAGAGATAGGAGAGATATCGATTAGAGAGAGAGCGAGCTGAGATATGAGCAGATACTCTCTATCGCTAGCTATCTCTCTATCTACTCTCCCTCTCTCTCGCCTCTCGCTCTCGCGCTCTCTCCATCTCGCTCTCTATCTCTCTCTTCTCCCTCTTTCTCTCTCTCTCGTCTCTCGATCTCTCTCTCTGCTATCGCTCTCTCTCTCTCTCCTTCTCCTCTCTCTCCCTCTCTCTAGCTCTCTCTCTCTCTCTCTCTCTCTCTCTCCTCTCTCTCTCTCTCTCTCTCTCTCCGTCTCTCTCTCTCTCTCTCTCTCTCTCTCTCTCTCTCTCTCTCTCTCTCTCTCTCTCTATCTTTTTCTCTCGCTGCCCTCCTTGCTCCTCATCTGTGTTAGCTGTATTTCTCACCTCAGGAAGGAACTCTGTTTCTTTTGAAGTGAGGGATGTTGGCAGGGAGGCGTTGGGCACCAGGCCCTCTCCAGACTCACCGTGCACACCGTTATTTTTAGCTCTCTCTCAGTTTTATATCATGACCACGATCCAGTTCCTGACACTGGGAGTGGAGTCCAAGTCCGAGCTGCGTTTGCACGAACACCCCGCACCACTGAGATGACGGGGTGCTGCAGACCAGATGCAGCGATGTGCTGTGCGCTGAGAGAGGCCTGAACTCCATGACAGCTCCTCCTGGAGTCAGGGGAGCGAGGAGGGAGCTGTTTGTTTTGGACGGGCTATAAACAGAGGCCCAGCTGCCAGCTACACTGAGCAAGTGCTCTGGCTAGGGGGCTCTGGAAGATTGCGCGTTCGGGAATGTTTTTTGCTCTTTGCTTCAGATTAGAGTTTCGTTTCCGAGAAACTCTAGCTGCACTTTTTTCTTATCAGAAAGGTAATTATTTTATTGGTACCTTAATCACCACGGGGTGCTTATCATTTGAGATACCAGGCTGCGAAAAAATACTATAAAAAAGTTGAACAAACGGATGTTGTTAAATGAAGAAGCAGGCGGGCTAACTGTCATCCCTTTCTTCCTGATGAAAGCAGGGGAGCTGTTTACATCCCGTATCCACGGAAACCCCTAGACACCCTGAGTTTTCCTTTGTTAGTGAAGTCGTGCATAGCAGTCTGATTTAGTGTTCCTTGATACGGTTCCATCAAAAACCCCTTGAAAGTTTAGTCATTTAGATTTGTTGGGCTTATTCCTCTCCTAATCACTGCCACATGTTCCACTGGAGATACCTATCTGATCAAATCTAACACAAAACTAAAGTGGAAAAATATTTTTCAACCGAACTAATAAATGTCTTTTCGGTCTAGGAAATGACTTTTAAAGCCCCCGTTCTCGCTATGAACCCAGTTTGAAATGGGTCTAGATGTTCACACCCTTGGTGTCAACAGCAGGGTTGTCAAGGCAGTGAGATCTTCCTTACTGTTGCATCAGCAGCGACAGTTTTAATGATTCAGCCCAGAGCAGCCAGTGTTCCACTGCTAGGAGGTGAGAAGCCGTCTGATTCAGCCCAGAGCAGCCAGTGTTCCACTGCTAGGAGGTGAGAAGCCGTCTGATTCAGTCCAGAGCAGCCAGTGTTCCACTGCTAGGAGGTGAGAAGCCGTCTGATTCAGCCCAGAGCAGCCAGTGTTCCACTGCTAGGAGCTGAGAAGCCGTCTGATTCAGCCCAAAGCAGCCAGTGTTCCACTGCTAGGAGGTGAGAAGCCGTCTGATTCAGTCCAGAGCAGCCAGTGTTCCACTGCTAGGAGGTGAGAAGCCGTCTGATTCAGTCCAGAGCAGCCAGTGTTCCACTGCTAGGAGGTGAGAAGCCGTCTGATTCAGCCCAGAGCAGCCAGTGTTCCACTGCTAGGAGGTGAGAAGCCGTCTGATTCAGCCCAGAGCAGCCAGTGTTCCACTGCTAGGAGGAGAGAAGCCGTCTGATTCAGTCCAGAGCAGCCAGTGTTCCACTGCTAGGAAGAGAGAAGCCGTCTGATTTACGAAGCACGGACAGATAGGCATATGCATGGGTTTCCACTAAATAGGAAAGGCCCACTTGTGATTTGTGGTTAAAGGGAGATCAATCAAGCCCATTCATTTTTTATGTTGCGGTTGATAACGATGATGTCACAGCTTCCAGCTTCCCATGAGGCCTACTAAACTTCTTTAGTCCCCAGAAAACCAGTCGCCCAGAAAACCAGTCACCCAGATACCAGTCGCCCAGAAAACCAGTCACCCAGAAAACCAGTCGCCCAGAAAACTATTCGCCCGGAAAACCAGTCGCCCAGAAAACCAGTCGCCCAGAAAACCAGTCGCCCAGAAAACCAGTCGCCCAGAAAACCAGTCACCTAGAAAACCAGTCGTCCAGAAAACCCATCACATTCTATGCACAAGCTGGACAATAAAAGGTTTGCACACTACAACGCTGCAGCAGCAAAAGCGAGGGTGAAATGCCAGGCCGTAGCCAGGGAGACAAGACTAGGGGGCAAATGTTCCTGGGGGTCTGCCCCCTCCCCCCTTGCATTTGAAAAATAATTTCTTGGCATTTTAAATATTAAGAAAATCACTAACACATGGGATAAACTTTTTAAAATATGTTATTTATTCAGAGTACATTTGTGATAATGGACACTTTAAAGGACAGACATACATGTATGCATTGTTATAGAAAGACAAGTCCAGATATGTGTGGCCAAGGTTCTTCCTCTTGCCCTCTCTCCTCCCATCGTCTGGTGATATCTCGACGAATCTCTCCGAAGGAGAGAAGGAGAGAAGGAAAGAGAGAAGAAGAGAAGAAAAGGAGAGAAGAAGAGAAGAGAGAGAGAAGGAAAGAGAGAAGAGAAGGAAAGCGAGAGAAGAAGGCAAAAGAGAGAGAAGAGGAGAAGAGAGAACGAGAGAGAAGAGAGAAGAGCAGAGAAGGGCAAGCGAAAAGAGACGAAGAGAGAAGAGAAGAGGCGCATAAGAGAAGAGATCGAGAGAAGAGAACAACGAGAACGGGAGACTCCTCTCCTCCTCCTACTCCTCCTCCTCATCCTCCCTCCCCTTTCTCCTCTCCTCCTCTCCTTCGATCTCTCCTCCTCTCCTCTGGTCCTGTCTTTTCAACACCATTATTGGTTGTTGGATGAATGTGTTGCAAATTAACTTTCTCCTAAATGAACGCAAAGCTAGCGAGTGGAATATTCTCAGAGACTAGAGGGCGAGAGCTAACGTTGTGACGAACATTAAGCATATCATTGTAAGACGATACCCTTCCTAAAATCGCAATATTACATTCTAGTTTTCGACTATTTACTACATTTGAAAGTAATGAAGCAAGCAGAGAGACAGTGTTTTACATGGATAGTTCCTTAGAGCTGTAGAGTTGTACTACCCACAGCTGTCGATCAACGGCTTCTACTGGAGAAACCACTTTTCTTTTTATTATTTTGGACAGCAGTGCGGAACAAATTTGATAACGTAATTTCGTTACATTTAGAATTTAATTGAATAAACTATGGCAGCTTTAACATCGACCATCCAAATGCTAACAGGGGTCCCTGCGTGTCAGGCCTCCACACGCTTCCCCTCTGACCCCTCCAGGTTGCAGGTTCAGATCCCCCTGTTCTACATGTCCCTGTTCTGATCAAAAGTGCTAATGAACTTGATCAACACAACTGCACGGAACTGTGGGGAACGCCAGCGACCCCACCTGACCTCTGACCCCGCTTGACCTGCGACCCCTGCTTGGCCCCTTCACACACCCAGACCGCTCTTGCACCATGCCACCACACAGCTGCCTCTGCACTGGCTCTGTGAGCGGTTGTCTGTGGCGTGGGGCCTAACCGGCGCCAGCCCCTCCCTCCTGCTCTCGCCCATCTGAAACCAGCCCCTCCCTCCTGCTCTCGCCCATCTGAAACCAGCCCCTCCCTCCTGCTCTCGCCCGTCTGAAACCAGCCCCTCCCTCCTGCTCTCGCCCCGTCTGAAACCAGCCCCTCCCTCCTGCTCTCGCCCCGTCTGAAACCAGCCCCTCCCTCCTGCTCTCGCCCCGTCTCACACCAGCCCCTCCCTCCTGCTCTCGCCCCGTCTGAAACCAGCCCCTCCCTCCTGCTCTCGCCCCGTCTCACACCAGCCCCTCCCTCCTGCTCTCGCCCCGTCTGAAACCAGCCCCTCCCTCCTGCTCTCGCCCCGTCTGAAACCAGCCCCTCCCTCCTGCTCTCGCCTCGTCTGAAACCAGCCCCTCCCTCCTGCTCTGGCCCGTCTGACACCAGACGGCCTCGGCACCAGCGCCGTAACTCAACCCACCAGCCTACGAGGCCTCGGCTGTGATAACCATCAGATAGGGGTTCATGGAAGACCTATTGAACACAGACTACCTTGCTTGGGCTGCTGGGAAGAGGCCTGGCTGCCTCCTCCTCCTGGGAGGCCAGTCACGCAGTGAGGGCTCCACACTGACACGCAGGGAAACAACACTACCAGGGAGAATGATGTCCGGACCTTTCTTTCTGTCTCTGGGCCTCTGTGGAGACAGAAATTAAATAAACATGTTCTCCATCCCTCCCTTCTTTCAATTTCCTCTCGTCCGCACTCCCTCCTTCTCTTCCTCACTCCCTCCCTCTCTTCTTCCCTTTTCCCCGTACCTCAATTTCCACTTTTCCTCTTTACTCCTTTCTTTCATCCCTCTCTCCGAGACTGCACAGCAAGGGTACTAAGAGGAGGAGGAGAGGGAGGAGAAGGAGGAAAGGGAGGAGAGGGAGGAGAGGGAGGGAGGAGGGAGAGGGAGAAGGAGGAGGGGAGAGGAGAAGGAGGAGAGGGAGGAGAAGGAGGAGAGGGAGGAGAGGGAGGAGAGGGGAGAGAGGAGAGGAGAAGGAGGAGGGGGAGGAGAAGGATGGAGAGGGAGGAGAAGAGGAGGAGAGGGAGGAGAAGGAGGAAGGAGGAGAGGGGGGAGAAGGAGGAGAGGGAGGAGAAGGAGGAGAGGGAGGAGAAGGAGGAGAGGGGGGAGAAGGAGGAGAGGGGGAGAAGAGGAGGAGAGGGGAGAAGGAGGAGGAGGAGAAGGAGGAGGGGGAGGAGAAGGAGGAGAGGGAGGAGAAGGAGGAAGAGGGGAGAGAGGAGAGAGGAGGAGAGGAGAGGAGGAGAGGGAGGAGAGGAGAGAGGAGAAGGAGGAGAGGGGGAGAAGGAGAAGGAGGAGGAGGGGGAGGAGAAGGACGGAGTAGGAGGAGAGGGAGGAGGAGAGAGGAGGAAGGGAGGTGGGAGGAGAAGGAGGAGAGTGGGGGAGAAGGAGGAGAGGGAGGAGAAAGGAGGGAGGGGAAGGAGAAGGAGGAGAGGGGGAGGAGAAGGAGGAGAGGGAGGAGAAGAGGAGAGGGGGAGGAGAAGGAGGAGAGGGGAGAAGGAGGAGGGGGAGAGAGAAGGAGCGAGGGAGGAGAAGGAGAGAGGGAGCGCGAGAAACGGAGAGAGGGGAGAGGGAGCAGGAAGGAGGAGGAGAGGGGGAGGAGAGGGAGGAGAGGGAGGAGGAGGAGAGGGAGGAGAAGGAGGAGCGAGGGAGGAGAGAGCTCGGAGGAGGAGGGGTGGGGGAGAAGAGAGGAAGGGGAGAGAGAAGAGAGGAGAGTGGAGGAGAAGGAGAGGACGAGAGAGGGGAGAGAGGAGGAGAGAGAAGGAGGAGGGGAGGGGAGAAGGAGGAGAGGGGAGGAGGAGGGAGGAGGGAGGAGAAGGAGGTAGGAGGGGGAGGAGAAGGAGGAGAGGGGGGGAGATGGGGAAGAAGGAGGAGAGGGAGGAGAGAGAGGAGGGGAGGAGAAGGAGGAGAGGGAGGAGAAGGAGGAGAGGAGGGGAGGAGAAGGAGGAGAGGGAGAAGGAGGAGGAGGAGGAGAGGAGGAGAGCAGAGGAGAGGGAGGAGAAGGAGAGAAGGAGGAGAGGGAGAAGGAGGAGAGGGGGGAGAAGGAGGAGAGGGGGGAGGGGGAGGGGAGAAGGAGGGAGAGGAGGAGAAGAAGAGGAGAGGAGGAGAAGGAGGAGAGGGGAGAAGGAGGAGAGGGGAAGGAGAGAGGAGAGGGGGGAGAAGGAGGAGAGGAGAGAGGACGAGAGGAGGAGAGGGGGGAGAAGGAGGAGAGGGGGAGAAGGAGGAGAGGGGGGAGAGAGGAAGAAGAGGGGGGGAGAGGGGGCAGAGGGGGGAGAGAAGGACGAGAGGGGGGAGAAGGAGGAGAGGGGGAGAAGGAGGAGAGGGGGGGAGAAGGAGGAAAGTTCTCGGTCTGCTTCTGCAGCTTATCTGGCACTCTGTCCTGCAAGAGCTCAAGGATCCAGGTCTGCAAGCTTGTATTGATAGTTCAATAACAAAATCTAATATGCACAGAATCCTTTATTTTAATAGAAGATTGCTGTCTTAATCTGTCATTTATTGCAGTACTAATTCAGTCTGCCTCAGTTTCCCTTGTCTGCTTGAGAGCGTTGTGACCTCACGGTCTCCTTCACACAGCTTTAGACAACGTGACCTCACAGAGGTCTACTACACTGGGGCTTTTGAGTGAGTGTGGCTGGAGGTTGACCCATTAAACATCTCGCACTACAACACAGCTTTATCACGGTTTTGCAGTTAGTGTGCACTCACAAATTCCGGGTAAAAAAAAAGTTTTAAAAAGGTGTTAGGCCTATGTGTTTTCTGTTTTATTCATCATGTTGATTGGTAGCTTTGTAATGGTATTACTGTTGCTCTGAAAATTATGTTATGATGACAGGAACATTTAGAGCCATGATGCATTATGTTCGTAATAAACGCAAATTATACCCAATTGCATTCCCACTCTTAATCTCTAAATCGCTGGGGGAAAAGAAAGTGAGCATGACGTCTGCAGGTTTGACATTGCTCTTTTTGGCTCTCAGATCGGCTCCTGGTCTCGCTCTGCTCTCAGTGTGCGATGATAAAGAGACAGCGCAGACGGAAACCCCACCACCACCCCACCACCCCAAAAAATAATATGAAACTTTCACATATTCACTTTCTCCGTTTCGCCCAAACAAGGATCCAACCCGTTTGAAACATAAATCTATCAGTCCTGAGGACGACATGCTCTGGGAGTCTTATGATCTCAGAACATTTTGGTCTATTTAGCCTATCTATTTACAGTTTATGGATGATGCAGTCAGTTTTAGTATCCACGTGAAAGTCAGCCCTTCTTTCCCCGGACCATTCCTCCGTTGCTGTGCGGTGATGGGTGTCTGAAAGCAGCGCTAACTGCCAGAAATATGCTTGGTGCTACAGCCTGGCTTTCTGTCACACGTGTAAACCATACTAAAACTGAATACTGCACTATAAATATACCTGTGTGTCCACAGGCCTGGTGATCAACTTAGAGCATAACAACAGCCTGGGCTTTGGCATCGTTGCTGTGGTAAGTGGAGCACCACTAAGAAAATAGTAGGCCTGAATTTCTTCGGTATTTGAGTGATATATCTTTACATCAATGGTAAATTGATTTTCAATGCCTCTAAACACGATTTCAATGGATATTGGGTATCATTATTACGTTTGGCCAAGCTGCTTCGTATTGGCAACATGCAGTGCCTTTGATACAATGAGCCACGCATTCCACAAGATCTCTACAGGTTTAAGTGATTTAGGTCATGTATAGGATAAGAATGTTTATCATACCATCAGGCCTCTCACACAAGAAGCGTCATCAGCCTTTTTCCAAGAACCCTCCCTCCCCCCCTTTTCCTCTCTTTCTCTGCTCTCTCTCTCTCTCTCTCATCTCTCTCTCTCTCTCTCTCTCTCTGTCTCCCTTTTCCCCCTCTCTTTCTCACTCTCTGTCTCTCCCCCATTTCCTCTCCCTCTCTGTCTCCCCCCTCTCTCCCCCCTCGCTCTCTCCCTAGTCCACCCCTCTACATACACACGCATATACATACACACGAAACGTTATAGGCCTTCCATATACAATTGTGTTGCACCCTCTCCTGGTTAATAGATCCATGTGCAGCTGGTTCTGGAGAGAAGTTACCCCCGCGCTGTGAAGTGCACAGACATTGCATTGCTTTAGACCATCTTTGGAAAATCATATTTCCTTACAAGGGAAAACGTAGGCCTATATTGCATTATGTAAGATATTTATAAAGAATGATAAATGATGTAGGCCTATTTGGAATACAATTCCAATAATCCATTTAATATAATTTGCTACGGGTACAGCGATTAGGTTTAATACATAGAAGACTAAGTGATTGCATACATATAGATAGCAAATGCTTTTTAAAGCTCCAGTAAAAAAATATATATATATATATATAAAACTGGTGTCGCTGCTTGATGACGATTTTCCGGTTATCTTGCAGGGTTGCCAACACGTGGATGGAGGGCCGAGAAGACGTTTGACTTGACATATTGAGAGTTTAACGCTTATTTCTGCCTTTTTTATTTACCTTAGAGTCTATCCGCTAAATATTCACCATGGTGAAGCCAGGGTTCAAGGGGAGAAGCTCGATAAATAAATCGTCGGCCAGCAGCAACCCTGGTGAGATACACAACATGGGCCACGTCTGGCTCAACGTGTCTGTTTACAGACTGAGTTAGCAAGCTAACTAGAGCTAGCTTGCTACTTTACTTTACAGAGTTTCATGTTAAAGCCTTCTTTGTCCAAATAGAGTGCATGAACGGAAATGCTATCAAACTGTGCTGTGCTGAAGTGATCACTAACTGCCTCAAACTGTAACTGCCAATTTGATAATCGGTCAAAGACAAACATAGCCTACATTTTATTTCCTAATCGGACGTGGATCTGAGATCGAATTGTCTAACCTGCAATTCATGGTTCTAAATGTCATGCAGTACACTTAGTGTTGTAGCATGTGAGATTGATTAAACGGTATTAGTAGTCAATGTTCTAGCCCTCCCTAGCGCGGAAATACTGGAGTGTCCTCCAAAACAACAACAAACTTGGGGGCTAAGCGAACTTGGAACAACTAGCGTTAACTTGTTGTGCTAATAACGACAAGTGTTAGCACAATGCTGTACTATGTCGCCCCCCTCAATCCAAGATATCCTTAACAAATCATAATAAGGCAAACAAGCAGTCAGCTGAGCCTTGCTGCCGCAGGGGGAAACGCTAGAGGGCCAGACCTCTCCTGTCCTGCCTCTCGCCCCGGGCCCGGTGCTACCGTATTCATCATAACGTGTTCAAGTTGCCAAAGCGACTTACAAGTTGTTTTTGAACCTTTGGCCTCATGATCTGCTGTTAAAATACTCTAACCACCGAGCTTCCCCTTCTGAGCTATACCCATGTTAAAGGGCTAGTTCACACCCCGCATTTAAAATAAGTATTTCCCCACTTAACTGTTAGTGCTGTTTATCCATCTAGGTAGTTTTGGTGTGAGTTCCAATGTTTTGGAGCTATTGTTTGTAGGGATGTGTGCCTTCTCGCTAATACATTGGAACTAGGTGGCACTCTGCTTGTGGTTAGTCCCTAGTGCACAGTGCCCATGATGCAGCCTGTGATAAAGATGACTTTTAGAGAGAGCTGAATGCACAGTGCCCGTGATGCAGCCTGTGATAAAGATGAATTTTAGAGAGGGCTGAATGCACAGTGCCCGTGATGCAGCCTGTGATAAAGATGACTGTTAGAGAGAGCTGAAGTGTGCCTACCCAGCCGTGTATCATTAGTGTGACGTCTGTCCCCTGTCCCCCAGACCGGCCCAAGGGTGCAGCTGGGAGCCACATGAGGGACCGCGCCACCGTCAAGCGTCTCAACATGTACCGGCAGAAACAACGATGGTAAGGGCGTCTACACCTTCACAGCAGCGCGTCACGGCAACACACCACAGCGCCATGGCAACGCGCCACCGCACTCTGAAACATATCTGATCATAGCAGGGACCTACTTTTGACGGGTGGGATGTACTAAACTTTGAAACTTTAAATCTGTACCCCCACTTTTGTATTAAGAACATTTTCTTTAACGGCCTCCTCCGTTATTGATAAAAGCTGTCCCCCCCACATCTGAAAACAATCCTACCTAGGGATGTCACGAGAACCGATACTTACGATACCTTTCGATGCTAAAATAACAAAACACCGTCGATACCCATTTTTTTGAAGCACCGTAAGCACCGTGAGCGCCGATGCCAGATGTTAGCATTGGTGCTGCGCCTCTTCTGGAACTGATGGGGGCAGTATTCAGGAGTGTTCCAGTCGACGTTTACATTCAGAAAACCAAGATAGCAACTGCAGCTGCAGCGATAGCCCCACCTCGACTTGTTGACAATAATTAATCCGCAGAAGCCATTATGCAAAATATGCTACCGTGGTCTTCAGACCAAGGGAGGTAATACTTCCAATTTAGCTAAGCACCTGAAATGAATCCGTTATCCGGATTTGTTTAAATAATTCGAGGTGAGTTCTGATTCAGTTCCAGAAGAGGCGCAGCACCGATGCTAACATCTGGCATACTAAATGAATGTTCGTTGTGGTCGAACAACGAACGGCGAAATTCAGAATACATCCAAAGAATGCATCGTTTCTGTTTTTTTAATCTGTCATACTGAAATACACGTTACATGATGTTTGAGATGGTGGGCAAGTGTGTTACAATGGCTTATGTTATGTACATCGTTTAGGTTAGCTATGCTGTAGTTTTAGCGTTAGCCTATAGCCTACCTTGGTTAGAAGGTAAACTCATGTTCATCTTGTTAGCTGGATGGCTTAATTGCACTTTATTATGATGTGCTATGCTCTATTGCACATGTTTTGTATGTCTGAAGACATTTAGCTATTTTTCAATTATTTTAATAAAGAAGTTTAAGTACAGTAGCCTACATGAAATCTTAGAAAATCCTTTTTTTTTACCGTGGTATCGAAATTGGCATCGAGAATCGTGTTATTTTGCTGGTATTGGCACCGACTACTGAATTTTTGGTATCGTGACACCCCTAATCCTACCCCCTTGCACCATAGTCTATTGAAGCCCTGCATATGGACGGCACACAAAGTTTTTTTATAGACATAATTTCCATGGTGCATCTGCCTGTGAGTAACCTTGGGCTGATGTAATTTCCTTAGCAACGACCGAGGCCAGGTCATCAAGCGGCTCCAGTACCAGTCCACCGTCACCCCGGGAACGGTGGCCAGAGTGGAGCCCAACATCAAGTGGTTCGGTGAGTTTGTGTTACTTCAAGCTACTGCCCATACAACATATTAGTGGATCGATCAGAGATTTGTAATGTTATGCGTTTGGTGATTGAGTCAGATGCAATGATTGTGTGGAGAGGTGAGGTTGTGTGGAGAGGTTAGGTGGTTGTGCAGCTGTACTGCTCCTCCTCTCTCCCCCCCTTCTCACTTTCCCCTTTCTCCCCTTCACTGTCTCCCTCTCCACATCTCCCCATACCCTCCACCGCCCCATCCTCCCAACCTCTCCCATCTCACTCTCCCCCATCAAACCCTCCCTCTCCCCCCTCCCCTGTCCCAGCTAACACCCGGGTGATCAAGCAGTCGTCCCTGCAGAAGTTCCAGGATGAGATGGGAGCGGTGAAGAAGGACCCGTATCGTGTGGTGATGAAGCAGAGCAAGCTGCCCATGTCCCTGCTGCACGACAGGGTCAAGGCCCATGTGAGTCCCACAAACACCTGGTGCTGCATTAAACCTTGTCCCTCCTCCTGGTCCTCCTTCCCTAACACCCCCCCTCAACCTGATGCCCCCCTCCCTTGACCTCCCTCCCAACCCCCTCCCTGGCCTCCCATCCCTGATCCTCTTCCCCTGTCCAGCCCTCAACCACACTATCTATCAAGCAGACTGTATCAGTGTTGTTTTGCTAGAGAGAGCTGCTGTCAGCCAGCCCAGGACGCCCCCATCTGTCTGCCCCCCCCCCGCCCGCCAAACCTCCTGACCCCGACTCCTAATGGCTCGAAAAATAAAAGAATAACAGGACTAACTCCAAACAACACCGGCCAGTTCTTCATGTTCTCCTTCAGTGTTTTGCAGAGTGTTTTCACTCTAATTCTTTTTTTTATAACCTGTCTTCTAAATTGTTCCATATGTGTGTAAGAGGTTTTAGGAGGCTCTGAGCTGTTGATGAATGGCTGGCGGCTGTAGGGAGGGTCATAGCCTCTGCATCTTGAGGAGAAATACTAGCTCTGCTGCTGTCCTGAACATGTATATTTTGAAACGATCCGAGGAAGTTGAAAAACGGACATCGGTACATGGTTTTAACCCTAACCCTGAGCACCATTTTTACAGATGGTCAAAGCAATCCCACCGTTATTGCTTCTGACAAGATTTGGTTTATGTTTCCACTGCTTTGTGTTGTAACGTGGCTGCTTCTCAGTTGCAAAGTAATCGGAGCCTCCGATCACCTCTTGGCTTGGCAAGCCCTGATGATTGGCCTTCCTAGCAGCATATTTGAGGTTGCTGATTGGCCTTCCTAGCAGCATGTTTGAGGTAGCGTGTGCAGTGTTCTCTGCTTACTGGTGGAAGCTCTGGAAGGCGGCACTTAGTGTAGCCTAAAGGCATGTTTGCTCAACTAGCCTTCTAGCTCCACCAGCCTGCTAGCTCCACCAGCCTGCTAGCTCCACCAGCCTGCTAGCTCCACCAGCCTGCTAGCTCCACCAGCCTGCTAGCTCCACCAGCCTGCTAGCTCCACCAACCTGCTAGCCTGTTAGCGCCAGAGAACTCAACAGGCGTAACTAACTTCCTCCATACCTCACTCTCCTCCCCGCCCAGAACGCCAAGGTGCACATCCTGGACACAGAGGGCTTCGGGACCACGTTCGGGCCCAAGGCCCAGCGGAAGAGGCCCAGCCTGCTGGTGGGGGATGTGAAGGACCTGGCGGAGAAGGCCCAGGCCTCGGCCCAGACCTACAGCTCCGAAAACGACAGGGACCTGGTCGTCGAGGACACAGGGGTCAGGTGAGCCACCAGAGAGACGTGCTCACGCACACACACATACTGTCCATACACTGTCCGTTCTTGTCACACATCCCAACCCACCACCACCCTCGCAATGAGGTTCATAAGTTTCCAATGTAATTTGTTGTTTATGACTGTTTGCTACACTGAGGTCAGGTGAACTAGAAGACAGACCAGATGCCCCTCCAAACACACACAAATCTTTACCTCATAGCGGTGAAAGTGAGTGCATGAGTGTGAGAGTGTTATTTGACGTGTGTTCTGTGTGTCTTCAGGGACGAGGTTCGTGAGGAGATCTTTAAGAAGGGCCAGTCCAAGAGGATCTGGGGCGAGCTGTACAAGGTACAGGATCTCTCCACCCCTCGCCAAATCAGCATGGCTCACCAGTATAGGAGCAGCTCCTTCACACAGCATGGCTCACCAGTATAGGAGCAGCTCCTTCACACAGCATGGCTCACCAGTATAGGAGCAGCTCCTTCACACAGCATGGCTCACCAGTATAGGAGCAGCTCCTTCACACAGCATGGCTCACCAGTATAGGAGCAGCTCCTTCACACAGCATGGCTCACCAGTATAGGAGCAGCTCCTTCACACAGCATGGCTCACCAGTATAGGAGCAGCTCCTTCACACAGCATGGCTCACTAGTATAGGAGCAGCTCCTTCACACAGCATGACTCACCAGTATAGGAGCAGCTCCTTCACACAGCATGGCTCACCAGTATAGGAGCAGCTCCTTCACACAGCATGGCTCACCAGTATAGGAGCAGCTCCTTCACACAGCATGGACAACAACTATGTCTTCAGTTGGCAGGCGCGCTTATCCAAAGCCTCCAACAAATAGTGCATGGAGAATGTACAGCAGATCAAGGAACGTGCAGGGTTCTAACAGTGTTTATGAGGTCAGAGACTGTCTGTATGGCACAGTAATAAATAACAAGGCACTGTAGAACCACATGTTGGCTACCAGGCACGGTGCAGCTAGGACACTTCTTCAACATGGATGTTTCTTCATCCTCACCGGCTGGACTTCGTGTGATGCAGGGTGCTTCTCTAGACCCATAACCAGGGTCTGTTAGTGCCTCCAACAGGAAGGGCCCCTCAGGTAGCTCACAGCTAGTTGTGGCTCTGCTCCAGGCGGGGTGGGCCCCTCAGGTAGCTCACAGCTAGTTGTGGCTCTGCTCCAGGCCCGGGTTCATGTTTTCTTCTTCCCTCTCCAGGTGATCGACTCCTCTGATGTGGTCATCCAGGTGCTGGATGCCCGCGACCCTCTAGGGACGCGCTCCCCGAGCATCGAGACATACATCAAGAAGGAGAAGCACTGGAAGCATCTCATCTTCGTGCTCAACAAATGTGACCTCATCCCGGCCTGGGTCACAGTAAGAAACCTTACCCTTTAACCCCTGACCTTTGACACGAGCTGGTCAGCAACTTGGAAACATCCATACTTTACTGTGACACCTGATGTAGTGTGATGCATTCATTTAGCAGACGCTAAATGGTAAAGCGACGTACCCGGGGAGGATTTGAATCTTCTCGATCTGTAGTTAAATGGTCTACCGTTCAATGATTAAACTGCAGATCAAGAGATTGCGGGTTTGAATCCCCCTGTACATTGCTTTGGGTGAAAGCATCTGCTAAAGGAACACATGATAATGATGATAATGAATACCACAGTGAGGTTGTGGAGTGTTTCAGCTGTACTGTGTGTGTGATTGCAGAAGCGCTGGGTAGCTGTGCTGTCCCAGGAGTACCCCACGCTGGCGTTCCATGCCAGCCTCACCAACTCCTTCGGCAAGGGCTCCCTGATCCAGCTGCTGCGGCAGTTTGGAAAGGTAGGCCCCGCCCCCTTTTACCATACTGGCAGATAGACCTCGCCTCCTTTGACCTATCCACATGCAGACCCAACCCCTTTGACCATTGCCTCCTGTAGGCCCCGCCCTCTTGACCTATCCACTTGTAGGCCCTGTCCCCTTGACCTATCCACTTGTAGGCCCTGTCCCCTTGACCTATCCACTTGTGGAACCCTTTCCCCTGCTGTCAGGGAGAGTGCAGTCAGTGGCAGCGTTCTGGCCTGGCAGAGGGGCCGCGCGTGTCTGAGGAGCGTTTCTGGGGGTCGTAAAGCAGGGCTTTGGAAGCTCCAAAGAGGATAGCGCTCTTGGTAGCATAAATCCAGTTTATAGTACTCTGCAAACACCTCACTGTGTGAGCCCGCTGGAGTGGTGAGCGCTCCAGCTGTTCTACACTCTGCTCTACTAAAAGCACTTGGATTGGCCACTGCTCACAGAAAGGCCTAGAAGAGATCACCAGATTAGATATCTGTCAGACTCAAGATCCATTGCAACAAACAGGATGGATAAAAACATATTCATAATTCCTGTTGTGAGTGCCTCCATGTGCACTTAAGATGCTATTGCTCCCCAGAGGAAACACTGTTTTTTATTTGAGATAAAATCCATTTATGTATTTTGGAGAAGACGGTCTCGGTGTTGTTAAGGAGGCAGTGGGGCCAAAACAAGAATCATCACCAGACGTTGCTATTGGCTCTCTGAGAAAGCTCCTAGCTCTTAGACTTTTAGCTCTGTAATAGTAGCTAAAAGTCGCTAGATGAAGTGCTGACGTCATGTAGTCGCTAGATGAAGTGCTGACGTCATTTAGTCGCTAGATGAAGTGCTGACGTCATGTAGTCACTAGATGAAGTGCTGACGTCATGTAGTCGCTAGATGAAGTGCTGACGTCATGTAGTCGCTAGATGAAGTGCTGACGTCATGTAGTCGCTAGATGAAGTGCTGACGTCATGTAGTCGCTAGATGAAGTGCTGACGTCATGTAGTCGCTAGATGAAGTGCTGACGTCATGTAGTCGCTAGATGAAGTGCTGACGTCATGTAGTCGCTAGATGAAGTGCTGACGTCATGTAGTCGCTAGATGAAGTGTATTGCTTCTCATTTGTGATACGTCTCATTTGCATACGTCTTACAGCCTAATTCTATAGACATTGGGAGTGCTAGAACACTTAAGAAAGGCAAATGCGACGTAATTCACACATCAGGGCGCTTCTCTTTATTTCTAATGACTATGTTTATTGTTATGCACCAAGCTACCAAAGCAAATTCCTTGTGTGTGTAAACGTACTTGGTAATAAAGTGTTGTGGTTGTGGTTCAGCTCCACACAGACAAGAAGCAGATCAGTGTGGGTTTCATCGGGTATCCCAACGTGGGGAAGAGCTCCGTGATCAACACCCTGCGCTCCAAGAAGGTCTGCAACGTGGCCCCGCTCGCCGGGGAAACCAAGGTAACCGCCACCTCTCCCAACAGGGGGCCCGAGTTACTTGATGAACTATTCACCATGTGAGCTATTGACAATGCACAGTCCCTGAATTTAACACAATATTAGTTCTTATCAGGTCAATATTCAATCTTATTAGGTCTTAATAGGCTAAGCCTGTTAGGTATTATTGGTTCAACATTCAGTCCTATTAGGGCTAAATCTGATCATCATAGTAGAGCCAGACCAATATATCAGCGGGCTGATATTATTGGCTGATATTAAGCATTTTCCAAACTATTGGCATTTATGATGGCCGATAAATGTTTTTTGTTATTGTGTTTCATATCTTAACTTTATATTTGTATACATATTATTTATCATAACTTTAATATATTTAGATATTTTTTTAATTTTTATATATATATATATATATATATATATATAGATCGGAATATTGGATTTTTAAATCACCAAATATTCGTATCGGTATCGGCTTTAAAAATCCTTTATCGTCAGGCTCTACTTCATAGCTCAAAATCCGATCTTATATGATATTATGGGTTACCAAAGCCCATGCTTGGTAGTCCCCCAGGGCAGGCAGGCTGTGCTGCAGGAGGGCCCCCCTGGTTCCCCCGGGCGCCCCTGGACCATGCCTCTGAACACCTATCCTCAGACCAGGCCAGGAAGCAGAAAGAACAACAATCTGCCTAATTCCTAACTTCCTCTCTGGAGCTGTTTATCCTGTTGGACCGCACTGGTCCTGGTCGTCTGGGCCCAGGCCCGGTGACCGGACCGCTCTCAGCCAGAGACTGAAGCCTCCAGAACCACGCTTTTATTTGTCACCTCTTCTCTGAGACGTCGTATGGGCGTGTGGCCAGCGTGCGTTAGTTCTTCAGAACCTGGTGGCAGGAGAAGGGATGCTTGCTGACGGTCTCACAACCAAACAAGGTTCTGAGGGGAAGCAGTGCGTGTGTGTGTGCGTGTTAATCTGTGTGAAGTACAGTGTGAACCTACCTTCTTGTCCAGAGTACAGGAATGTGAGTAACGTCTCTCTCCTCCCCTCTGACTGATTCAAAACAGTCCTCCGATAGGTTAGCTTCCCTCTGAAACATTCCAGAAGTTCATGTTGGATTCCATTTCACTTCCCTGGTTCATCATTTCTGTCTTATCTCACCAAATCACAAGATAAGCTTAGTTTGACTCGTACTGAAAAAGCTCAACGAATGCTCTAAATTCAAAATGATAAGAAATCATGTTGAAGCTTGAAGACTAAATACATCAGCATGCCTTAGAAACAGGGTTTGTGCTTGTTGTCAGGTTTAAAAGATGTTTCAAGCTGGCCACTTCAATAAAATGTCGCTCAAGAAAAATAATTGATATAATTTTTAAACCGTTCTATAATACTACTATACCGTACTATAATATAATGATGATGATATTATTATTATTATATATTCATTAAGGTTTTAACCAGAGAAATAGACAGGGGGAAATATGACCCTGCCACCTTGATCTGCCATCAAATACTACTGCTGAGCTATACCCAGAACCATGTTAACGGTCAAGAATCAGTGATTCGTAGTGGACGGCTGTTCTCCGCTGTGTGTCTGTCTGACCTGGCTTTGTGTCTGTCTGACCTGGCTTCGTGTCTGTCTGACCTGGCTGTCTGTCTGACCTGGCTGTGTGTCTGACCTGGCTGTGTGTCTGACCTGGCTGTGTGTCTGACCTGGCTTCGTGTCTGTCTGACCTGGCTGTGTGTCTGACCTGGCTGTTTGTCTGTCTGACCTGGCCTCCAGTCTCTTCAGGTGTGGCAGTATGTGTGTGTGTCTGACCTGGCCTCCAGTCTCTTCAGGTGTGGCAGTATGTGTGTCTGACCTGGCCTCTCGTGTCCTCAGGTGTGGCAGTATGTGTGTCTGACCTGGCCTCTCGTGTCCTCAGGTGTGGCAGTATGTGTCTGACCTGGCCTCTCATGTCCTCAGGTGTGGCAGTATGTGTGTCTGACCTGGCCTCTCATGTCCTCAGGTGTGGCAGTATGTGTGTCTGACCTGGCCTCTCGTGTCCTCAGGTGTGGCAGTATGTGTGTCTGACCTGGCCTCTCGTGTCCTCAGGTGTGGCAGTATGTGTGTCTGACCTAGCCTCTCATGTCCTCAGGTGTGGCAGTATGTGTGTCTGACCTGGCCTCTCGTGTCCTCAGGTGTGGCAGTACATCACGCTGATGCGCCGTATCTTCCTGATCGACTGTCCCGGTGTGGTCTACCCCTCCGATGACAGCGAGAGTGACATCGTGCTGAAGGGAGTGGTGAGTCCACTACAGCACACCTCTCTACAGCGTGCACCCGCTGCTTCCTGTTCATCTGCTCAGCCCACATAAATGCTCTTGTGTGTATAGACCAGGAATGAATGCTTGTGTGTGTTTGTATAGACCAGACATGAATGCCCGTGTGTGTATAGACCAGACATGAATGCCCGTGTGTGTGTGAGTGTGTATATACCAGACATGAATGCTCGTGTGTGTATAGACCAAACATGAATGCTCGTGTGCGTCTGAAGGTCCAAGTGGAGAAGATCAAGAACCCGGAGGAGCACATAGCAGCAGTGCTGGAGCGGGCCAAGCCAGAGTACATCCAGAAGACCTACCGCATCCCCTCCTGGACGTCTGCTGAGGACTTCCTGGAGAAGATGGCCTTCCGTACGGGGAAACTGCTCAAGGTCAGGTCCTGGGGACCAGGTCCACGCCCACCTCCACCCCTCCCACCTCCATCCCTCACACCTCCTCCACCCTCCCTCCTCCACCCCTTCCACCTGCAAACCTGTTGATCAGTTAGATGTTGTAACCGGTGTGTGTGGTGTGTGTTTCAGGGAGGAGAGCCAGACCTGCCCACCGTGTCTAAGATGGTGCTGAATGACTGGCAGAGGGGGCGGATCCCCTTCTTCGTGAAGCCTCCTGGACCAGAGGGAGAACCTCAGGTAGGGCCTTCTGGGACAGGACCCCTGAACACACACACAGGACCCCTGAACACACACACACACACATATTGAAACACACATTCTGAAACACACACTCTCTCTCTCTCTAGTATCTATGTGAGGTCATTCTGACTTCCTGTCTTGCTGTTGCAGATCCAGGTGAAGGAGCTGCCTCTGAAGGAGACCTCGAGCGCGGTGCAGGAGGAGGTGCAGGAGGAGGTGCAGGAGGAGGAGGCGAAGGAGGAGATGCAGGAGATGGAGCAGGTTGACGAGGCGTCCATGTCCTCCGAGCAGCGGGCCCAGCAGCAGCGTCAGAGACGCAAGCAGGAGCAGCTCCAGAAGATCCTGACCTCCGTGCGCCAGAACTTCGGCAAGATCCACGTGGTGCCCGAGTTCAACGAGGAAGACCTGGTTCCCGTGGAGACGGACGACATCGACCTGGCTGACCTCTCGGGCTCCGAGGAGGAGGAGGAGGAGGAGGAAGAGGAAGAGGAGAGGGAGGAGGGGCAGGAAGAGGAGGGGAAAGGGGAGGGCGCAGGGCTGGCGTCTGGAGAAGGCGATGCAGAAACGTCCACCAGTGTCCCCGTCCAGCAGCCTGCCAAAGCAGAGAGGAGCTCACGGCAGGTGATCCGAGAGCTGGACGACAAGATCGCCAAGTACAAGCAGTTCCTGGATCGGGCCAAGACCAAGCGCTTCTCAGGCATCAGGTCAGCTCCTCTTCTAGTCTGCTGTTTTGGGTCCTCGTTCACTCCCTAATCAGCCCAGATCATTCACACCCCCTCCCAGGGGCTGAGTCAGAGAGAGAGAGCGAGAGAGAGAGAGAGAGAGAGCGATGATTGGTTCAACTGAGGCTAAACAGATCTGGTGTCTCCAGCTGTTCACATTTACGATGCAGTCATTTCATTTAGCAGACTCTGTGACATAGGGCCATACCTTATCTGTGATCAGCAGTCAAACACTAGAACCCCTGAGGCATAACTTATCTCGCCGTTGACGTCAGCGTCTGCCCTGGTTAACTTTGCCAAATGAGACGTTTGTATTGTCCAGGTAGCGTCCAGGTAGTGTCCGTGCTTGTGACCGCTGTGTTGTCGTGTTGTCTCCCTCTGGGCAGGGTCTCCAAGGAGTTCTCTGACTCGGTGCTCACCGACATACAAGCCAAGCAGGAGGCCACGGCTCAAGCCCAGCTGAAAGGTAAGCCGTCTCCATGGTAACCAGTCTCCATGAGTCGTCAGCTCTCGCTGGCCTGTAATGGGTGTGAATGTTGGAGCTCTCCCGACGCAGGAGAGCTCCCTGCCGGCCCCCTCTTGAAAGCATTTCTTCCAGGATGGGATTACACTATACTTTAGGATCCTTTTAAAAACACACAATCAAGTTGTCATCCAACCCTAACATTGGGCACGTCTTGTTCCTCAAGCTGCCATCCAGAGGAGCAAGAAGAGGAAAGCAGAGGAGGAGGAGGAGCAGAAACGTCCCTCTCAGCCCGCCAAGCTAACGTCCAAGCAGGTACAGCCCCCCTCTCAGCCCGCCAAGCTAACGTCCAAGCAGGTACAGCTCTCAGCCCGCCAAGCTAACGTCCAAGCAGGTACAGCTCTCAGCCCGCCAAGCTAAAGTCCAAGCAGGTACAGCCCCCCCCCCTCTCAGCCCACCAAGCTAACGTCCAAGCAGGTACAGCCCTCTCAGCCCGCCAAGCTAACGTCCAAGCAGGTACAGCCCTCTCAGCCCACCAAGCTAACGTCCAAGCAGGTACAGCTCTCAGCCCACCAAGGTAACGTCCAAGCAGGTACAGCCTCTCAGCCCGCCAAGCTAACGTCCAAGCAGGTACAGCCCCTCCCCCTCTCAGCCCGCCAAGCTAACGTCCAAGCAGGTACAGCCCCTCTCAGCCCACCAAGCTAACGTCCAAGCAGGTACAGCCCCTCTCAGCCCGCCAAGCTAACGTCCAAGCAGGTACAGCTCTCAGCCCGCCAAGCTAACGTCCAAGCAGGTACTGTCGTCCCCCCCCTCTCATCCCACCAAGGTAACGTCCAAGCAGGTACAGCTCTCAGCCCACCAAGGTAACGTCCAAGCAGGTACAGCTCAGCCCACCAAGCTAACGTCCAAGCAGGTACTGTCCCCCCCCCCTCTCATCCCACCAAGCTAACGTCCAAGCAGGTACTGTCGTCCCCCCCCTCTCATCCCACCAAGCTAACGTCCAAGCAGGTACTGTCGTCCCCCCCCTCTCATCCCACCAAGCTAACGTCCAAGCAGGTACTGTCCCCCCCCCTCTCATCCCACCAAGCCAACTTCCAAGCAGGTACTGTCCCCCCCCCCTCTCATCCCACCAAGCAGGTACTGTCCCCCCCTCTCGGTCCACCAAGCAGGTACTGTCCCCCCCTTCCAGGTTTCAGATGACAGATGATGCTCCTGTCTGTCTGTTACATAGCTGGCATGATGGACATGTTCCCTGGGATTCCTCAGGCCCAGATCTGAACCATTTGTCTTCCCCTCCCCCTCCCTCTCCTCTCCCCCTCCTCCCCTCCCCTTACAGAGGAGAGCGATTGATCGTGCGAAGAAGGCAAAGAAGGTGGGGGCGCGTTATTACGAAACGCACAACGTCAAGAACAAGAACAAGAACAGAAAGCTGCCGCCAGCGGCCACAGAGGGCAAGAAGGCCAAGAGATCAAAGCGCTAGGCTGGAGCCCACCATCTGACTCGGACAGTTGTAATCCATCCTGATTTTTAACGGCCCCACCTGAGTCCAAGGCCTTGTCTTTTTGACTTTCTGAAGTGATGGGGTGCTGACGGACAGGGACGTGAAGTCAGAGTGAGGAATTTCTGATCGGACCTGAGTGTTCTTCCTGGTAGTGATGGAGATCACCGCTCTCTCTGTTCTCTCTCTCTGACTTTGCTACGAAAAGGCTCCAGTTCTTTTCATTTGCCGAGTGCACATGTAATGCATCTTGAAATTCAAGAGTCAGAAAATGTGTGTTTATTTCCACTGTACATGTTGTGCCTTTTTAGAAGATGGCTCAATAAAATGGACTTTAATAACATCAATGCAGTCTGGGTTATTTGTTCCTAGTTGGGCTCTGTGGGGAAGGGAATGGAGATGAGACTGTACTGACATAACGCTGTATTAAAACAGATCCTGGGATGATGATGTCACTTCTTGGGAGCAATGATCCCCTCCAGCTGGGCCTGTAAACAAGGAGGATGAACCAGTTAGCCCTTAAGAGGAGGAACGAGATCTGGACACTTGGAAAGGAATTCTGTCCCTCATTCTCAGACAGCTATGCTGTGTGAACTTGGGTCACATATTACAAGGTTTTATGTGTCTTGAGTTCTTTTTCATGTGTTTGGACGTGCTGGTAGCGGGGAGATCCAGGCTCCTGGGGTTGTGGAGCATCTCACCTTGAGTTGCTGGTTGGTGCGTTTCAGGAACTGGATCTCCTCGGTGTGTTTCTTTTCCTCCACCTGCCGCCTCTCCTTCTCTCTCTTCTCGATGGCGTCACACTTGTCCTTCTGCTCGTTCACCTGCCTCTCCAGGTCCCGCTTCTCATCCTCCAGGTCGGAAATCTACCAGGAAAGAAACTTACTGAGGGTGCAGAGCAAACTGGAAGAGCTGGAAGATGGCGCCCTCTGTGGGTTATTGACTAGTACTACGCCCCAAATTTGATTCGGTTTTAGAATAACCTTGGCCGGGTTTCCCAGGTTCGTTAAGAAGCTCTTAACGCTAAGAGCTTCTTAAGAGCGTTCTAAGAAGCTCTTAGCGTTGAGAGCTTCTTAACGAATCTGGAAAACCCGGCCCTTGTCGGTTTCCCAGGAACTCACCCTTTTCTCCATGTCAGACTTGCCCTGCTCTGCCTGCAGGGCCTTCCTCATCCCGAAGGCCACGCTGCTCTCGTACAGAGTCTGGTAGGCAGCGATGGTCATCCTGATCTCATCTCTCACCCTCAACAGCAGCAGGCCTCTCTCAGCACAGTTTATGGTCACCTGTCTGATCAACTCATCTGAACACGTAAAGCAATAGCATCAGATTAACAGGTGAAGCCGTTGTCTCAATTATCAGACCTTGTTCTTACCCGGGGGCGTAGGTTAGTTTTCAAATTGTGGGTGGGACAACTTATAGTTTTATAACTGAGGATGCGCCTGTTAAATATACTATTCTGTCTCCCCCTACTTTTTATTTTCAAACCCCCACATCTCATGGATCCTCCTCCCCTGTCCTTACCAAAGCACTGGGCCTCCCCTGTCCTTACACAGCACTGGGCCTCCCCTGTCCTTACCAAAGCACTGGGCCTCCCCTGTCCTTACCAAAGCACTAGTCCTCCCCTGTCCTTACCACAGCACTGGGCCTCCCCTGTCCTTACCAAAGCACTGGGCCTCCCCTGTCCTTACCAAAGCACTAGTCCTCCCCTGTCCTTACCACAGCACTGGGCCTCCCCTGTCCTTACCAAAGCACTGGGCCTCCCCTGTCCTTACCACAGCACTGGGCCTCCCCTGTCCTTACCAAAGCACTGGGACTCCCCTGTCCTTACACAGCACTGGGCCTCCCCTGTCCTTACCAAAGCACTGGGCCTCCCCTGTCCTTACACAGCACTGGGCCTCCCCTGTCCTTACCAAAGCACTGGGCCTCCCCTGTCCTTACCAAAGCACTGGGCCTCCCCTGTCCTTACCAAAGCACTGGGCCTCCCCTGTCCTTACACAGCACTGGGCCTCCCCTGTCCTTACCAAAGCACTGGGCCTCCCCTGTCCTTACCAAAGCACTGGGCCTCCCCTGTCCTTACACAGCACTGGGCCTCCCCTGTCCTTACCACAGCACTGGACCTCCCCTGTCCTTACCACAGCACTGGACCTCCCCTGTCCTTACCACAGCACTGGACCTCCCCTGTCCTTACCACAGCACTGGGCCTCCCCTGTCCTTACCAAAGCACTGGGAGTAGAGCTCCCTGCGGACGGGACAGATGCCAGTCTCCCTGGCCTGTCTCTGCTGCAGCTTGAGGTCCAGCTGCTCCTGCAGGTGCACCACGTCCATGCGGGTGCAAGGTGTGCTGGACACCTGCTGCACCCACAGCTGGTTAGTCTCCATCCATTCTCTGTCATGGAGGAAGTGTGTGTTTTAACTTAGTTTTTCACAATTGCTCAAACTCTAGACCCCATTCTCTGGATCAAATGTGCAGTGGCCTAAACCCATTTGTCGAATCAGACACTCTTGGCAAAACTGTAAACACATTGTCATTCACTAAAACCATTTTGCACCGTGATGCACTTGGGCTGCAAAATGGTAAACACAGGCGGCAAACAGTAAACACCACTACAACACAGTTGTTATCTGTAAAACACAAGTACTCAAAATTGTTCACACTTGGTTCTAATGGTGGTTTGGGACAATGTCAGTTTTCACTGCGGTGTGTATACGAGAATAGTTCAACATCAACCAGTATTTTTTATTGTAAATGTTTGCCTTCCACCATACAACCCTTCTCTCAACCCAATTGAAGAGTTTTTCTTTGAGTGGTTGTGGAAGGTCTATGACCGAAACCCATATCCTGTACCCGGGTAAATCTCCTACAGGCAATGGAATTGGCCTGTGGTGACGTAGGTGTGGAGTGTTTTCCACTGGATCCAGAACACCAGAGGGTTTTCAACCTATTTTTTTCTTTGTTCTTTGTTGACAGTACTAAGTTGTGATGGTTATTGTAAGATTTTATTGTTTGCTAAATGCATTTACTGTGTTAACACATTTTTCTTTACATGTAACTACATGGCATAGATGCTGTGTTCTTAATTTTTTGGTGTTGTGTCAAATGATTGCTCCTTAGTGTTTATATATTGATTTGCTGTTTTTATGATCTGAAAGCATTGTTTGATTTTGAGCACAGGTTACATTGTTTAGGGGCGAGTGTTTGATTTTGCCAGAAGAGTCAGAGGTTTTGGAAATGTAGTTTGAAGATTTGCTTTTGTGTTTCATTTTTTAGAAAATGGGTGACTGTTTCAAGAAATTTAACAATTGTCACAAATAACCGTTAAATGCACATAGAAGGTTACACAGACAGTATACCTGGGAGGAAGGATGGCATTGAGAATTTCCTCCGTTTGCTGCTTGTTGCCGTCCGCGGATGGGGTTTTTGGTTTGGGTGGAGGTGGGACAGGACCTGATAGAGGAGGTTGCTGGGGGCTCACTTTCAATGGTCGTGCCTGAATTGAATGCGTACATTAGATTTGTGAGAACATTCAAACTTTTGTTACTAAGCTATGGTTGAAAGAAATATTAAGTGGTTGTTAAGCAAGCTAGCAGTTAGTTAGGAGAGTTAGGCTAACTCTTGCGCAGTCATCATTTGGAGGAATTCTCACGTAAACAAAAGATAAAAAGGCTACTGTAACCTACCTTTGGAGACTTCTTTTCTGTATTTTTGCTCACTAAAACTGGGTTATCATACTTCAGCAGAGAATCGGCCGGGGGAATCATATTGTAATACGCACCACCGTTACTTTTACAACTTAATTTACTGCAACTAGTGTTAAAAGTTGCGAGAAATGTTTGTGAGGCGTGAATGAAGTCTCAACTCATTGTTTACTGTTACTATGGGAACGTAATGCCTATGCTCTACCTGCTGGATGGTACCTAGGGTTGCAAAATTCCGGGAATATTCAAAGTTGGAAACTTTCCACGGGAATTTACGGGAATTAACGGGAATAAACGGGAATTAACGGGAATAAACTGGAAATATAGGGGTAATTTAACTGTATTTACCTTGTCATAAGCAGACATGCATGCAAACATTTATAATACAACTTTTAAAAATGTAATTTTGGACTTTTTGTACATTTTGGTACCAAATAAACTTGGTATTAAAATGAACATGGCTTCAGATTACCAAGTAATCAATAGGCTAGGTAATGACAAACAGGGTTGGGAAAGTTCACTTTCTACATGAACTAGTTCAGTTCATAGTTCACAAATTTTAAAATTAACTAGTTCAGTTCATAGTTCATAATTCAAAATGTTTAACTAAGTTCACAGCTCCAAAAATGTATTTCAATATGTTGCAAGCTATAATTGAAATCTCTATCTGTTTGCAATACCGCTCTTGGCCTCTACGCAATTCGGCGCTCTCAAACTTGCCAGGCATAGGGTTGAAACGTTCAGACGCAACACTGATGACAAAGACGTTCAAAAACAACAGAACGTTTTATGTTTACGTTTATGTTTCTGGCAGACAATGTTTCCAACCAGCTGCATTCAGGGTCCAGCTGAGCTAGGCGTGCATAGACTTGTTCTCAACTACATTTAAGTTCCCCGTTATATGCTTTTGCAAAAAAAACGTTGGCTGATTTTTGTTTTCAAAATTCCCAAAATTCCCGAGCCAAAATTCCCGTGGAAACTTTCCGGAAACTTTCCGGAAATTTACCGGAAACTTTCCGCCCCTTTGCAACCCTAATGGTACCTGCTAAAAGTTGTTTTACATTTAGTCTCTTTTACTCTAAACAGTAAAATTATTCAACCATGTTTTACTCTAACAATGTAATGTTCAATGCAATGTTACTTGTGGGTACCGGTTCAATAATGAAAGGTTAGGATCCAATATTGTAGCGGAACTATAGTTATGGAGTTTATGCGACGTTCTTTCCGTGAAGCCCACCGGAAGTGCAACACATCCATTGCACAACAACAGAACTTTCAACGCTTTTGAATTTGAGTTTTTTTTCCATCTATGTTTGTTTTGAACTAAATTTACTGAGTCAACAATATATACATTTCCTGATGGACAAGGAGAGACGGCATAGAAGGGTAGAATCCCCGGTGCGCGAGTCAAAAGTAAAAATCAAACAAGAAAAAGTCAGTCCACCTAGGCCACACCGATCACGCCGCTCCAGGTCCGGATCCAACGACCGCAGCTCCAGTCCGCCGCCCCAGAGGAGACGAACTAGCAGGTATTCAACACTGTAGCCAGCTAACTGTATGTCTTAGCTAGCTACATATATATACGTATTAGTCATCAATTCAGGACCAAGTCCCCCACTAAAGATAGCTAGGCTAATAGAGCTAAGCTAGATTCTTCTTGACTAGCTAGCCATTATGCGTTAGCATAAGCGTTAGCTCCTGGGGCCAGAACGTTATCTACCACATTTGTTGTGGTCTGCTGTAACAGGTACGTGAGTGTGATGTCAATTTTGAATGAACAGCTGGACAATTTGGTTCTAACTGTACAGTTTATTATTGTCATCATAATGCTAGGTCGCCGGCCAGGACAGGGGACCGCTCGCCAGGTTCAAGGGACAGGGCTTCGGGGAGACGAAACAGCAGATCACCCAGAAATAAGAGGAGTGGAAGCCCTCCCCGCGGAGGTGATAACGCCAAGATAAAGCGGGTAATTCTGACCTATTATATGCAGTTGGATATGACAGAATTGATTTGATTAATTAAGTATTATTTTTAATCAACGTTAGTGTAGTACTCACACTGGTCATTCTACTAGCAACCCAACTTTTAAAAAGTCAGCCTTCTCCCCAGTGCTATGTCAGATTACAGTCGGAGCTAATCTAGCCTTCTGGCTTCACCGTCCGTCTCCACAGGAACGAGAGGAGCATCGAGGCGCTGAGGATCGCAGGAGACGCGAGCGCAACGAGCCTCCTCAGGAGCGGAGGAGCCGGTGGGAGACGGACTCCCGATCCCAGGAGAGGGAGAGGGAGCGTCCGAGGGAGCGGGGCGGAGAGAGACCCCGGGAGAGAGACGAGCAGGCATTCCAGCACCAGCAGGCAGATCGACAGCAGCATGACGACAGACGCAGAGAGAACCGGGGCAGGTTTGAGGAGGGCGGGGAGGAGCAAGCCTTCGGTCTACCCCAGGAGAGGGAGGGCAGCGCCTCCCCTCCCGTGGACAAGGAAAAGCCCAACTTTGGACTGTCTGGGGCCCTGACAGAAGATACCAACACCTTCAGAGGGGTGGTGATCAAGTACAACGAACCCCCAGAGGCTCGCATCCCCAAGCGCCGGTGGAGACTGTACCCCTTCAAGAACGACGAGCCTCTCCCAGTGATGTACATCCACAGGCAGAGTGCCTACCTGCTGGGCAGGCAGAGGAAGATTGCCGACATCCCAATCGACCACCCCTCCTGCTCTAAGCAGCACGCTGTCTTTCAGTACAGGTGAGGACAGTCCTCCACTTTCCACTTGGTCCCTTCTAGAACCTCTGTGGAGGTTTGACACAAGATTAGACATTAGATTTTCAGTTTGTTGGTGTTGCTTTCTGGGTAATGTAGTTCTGGTGTGTTTTCGATGAGGCTGTTTTCTTGGTACTTTAGTTCTGGTGCCTTGTTAATTGAATTGGTGCCTTGATTAATGAAGTTATTTTGTGTTGTTAGTACAGTGCTTGCTTGATAATGTGTTGTAATGTTGCCTTCGGGGTAATGTAGTTAGTTCTGATGTGTTGTTGTAATGTTGCCCTCTGGGTAACGATGTTCTGGTGCCTCGTTTAAAGGTTGCTTTTTGGGTCATGTACTTCTGCTGTGTTGTAGTGTTGCCTTCTTAGTAATGTAGTTCCCCCGCGTCCCCAGGCTGGTGGAGTTCACGCGCGCAGACGGCACCTCGGGCCGGAGGGTGAAGCCCTACATCATCGACCTGGGCTCCGGCAACGGCACCTACCTGAACAACCAGCGCATCGACGCCCAGCGCTACTACGAGCTCAAGGAGAAGGACGTGCTCAAGTTCGGCTTCAGTAGCCGCGAGTACGTCATCCTGCACGAGACCTCGGACACGGCCGAGGTGGACGCCAAGCAGGAGGAGGAGGAGGACGACGGGCTGGACGCGTAGCCCCGCCCACCAGGAGGCATTCTGGGTAGAGGAGGTGGTCCACCAGGAGCCTCCCAAACCAGGAGTGGATCAACAACCTGAACTGATGCTGTTTTCTGGGGTTAGGCACCGTCAGGGTGAATGGGACTAACCAGAAGTTGTAAGGTCTGTTTGCATTGTATAGTGTACTGTTGTAAAACACACTGCATTTACCTGCCATTGGCCTAGAGGTCTGAAGGTAGAGACTCCTTATTCTCAGGTCGATAGACAAGGACAGTAGGATGGTCACATTTCTACAATCTCTGACAGTGCTCATGTAACGGCCAACTAAAGTGCTTCATGCCCATGGGAATTACTTTACAAAAATATCTATTTTTGGATTAGAACATTGGATACAAAGAATATTGCTGGAGACTAGCCTACTTATGTCCGGAACTTAACTGTATCTGCACAGGGTGCACTGAATGTGAACTATGGATTCATTTGTGTGTTTGTGCAGAATCTTTGCAACTTTCAAGAGTTATGTCACTGCCTTTGTTTTGTGCATTTGTGCTAGCTGTGCGGAGTGCCGTGTATAGTCCTCACGCGCAGTGTAACGCATTGCACAAGTATTCCAACCAAGATTCTTTTTTCCAGCTTTTGTTTCGTCTTCACATTCATATGCGTAGTTCTGTTGAGATGTTTTGTATTGTAAATAAAGTCGGAAAAATACATTTGTTGTTTCTTTCTTTTGTACTGCGTTTCCTGTGCCGATGTATTCAAGGTTTCGATTAGGTTATCGTAAATTCTACTTTGTTTGTTTTGTGTGGTTCTAAGAAACTTTTTTAGACAGCAGATGTCGCAGAAGAGCCATAAAAACCAGCCCGAAGTTTGAGTTTCACTTTTAGGAAGACCAGTGGAAATGGGAGGGGTTAGGGGAATGTCACCGGAGAGGAGAGGATAGGCACACCTGGGGAATTACAGGATCACTTTTCCTATTACCACAGAAAAGGGTCCAGCACCATGAATGAGCGCGTCTGACTGCTTACAGAACCGACAGCATGTATACAACCGAACGCCGGCGAATGAGCCTGCACGAGGTGAAGAGGAAGGATCCCGTTTGGGTGTCAGGAACTCTCTGGCAGGATCCATTGGCGATGGACATAAGTAGCACCAACAAAAACCTGACTTCACCCCGGAGTCGCAATAGGGCTGTCGCCGTAGCGTACATAGTGACCGAAGATGCATCGGTGCCTCAAGCAGAAGAGAACTTGTCATTAAAATGTCTCAAGGAAGCTTGCGCCGACACACATGCGGTATTTCAATCCATTCCGTTCGAGAGAATCTCGCTCGGAACGACGGACATTCTGGATACCTTCTACAACGCAGGCAAGTGCAGGCATGTTATCAAAAGTGACAAAAGCAAACTTATTTTGGCGGTTTGAGAAAGTTTGTGTGAAAAACATGTGTGAGAGACGACATGTAAAGGTATGTGTTGGACTTTTCCCCCTGCAGATGTTGCTGTCGTGGAGATGAGTGACACCTTCTGCCAGCCGTCGCTGTTTTACCACCTGGGTGTTAGAGAGAGTTTCAGCATGACCAACAACATCATTTTGTACTTCTACAAGCAGGAGAGTGACCTACAAGCCCTCAAGGTAGGCTACAGACAGACAGATGCAGTCCCTGTGTTCTAGTTGCATAGGCTAATTACAATCTGGTTTACATATGATCAGTTGTGGAAACGATCAATTATTCACAACGCACTGTTATTGAAAGCGGGCATTGACATTTATTAGATCAGCAAGCTAATGTTACAATGACATTCGACACGGTAAGAATCCCTCGGGTAGAAAGTCGGGGCTTCCCAATAGGTTCCAGTATAATATCTGATGTGTCGCAAACTGAAATCTGATAGGACACAGTCAGTCGAGTCAAAGTCGGCTATAGTCTAGTGCCAAACATCGTAAACAGAAAGCGGCACAAGGTGCGGACGTTTCTAGCCAGCACGTTGATAAAGTTATGTTGTGAAATTAGCTAAATAACGTTCTATAAAGACCAAACCTCGGTCTCTCCCCAGGAACAGTGTGGAAGCTACACCTTCCTCCCGTACATCGTGACTCCCCAGGGCAAGGTGTTGGCCTGCGACCCGAGCCTAATGAAGGGCATTAACGACCTGATGCAGCCCAGCTTCATGCTGGAGCCTCTGCTCACGCCGCTGGTGGAACGGCTAGTTCACCTGCTGGACAACGTGCACATTCACTCCAGGTCAGACCTGCTAGACGACTGGTGATGAAGGGCCCTACTGGTACTGGAGGAGGAGGAGGAGGAGGAGGAGGGGGGGGCAGTTAGTTACATTATACATTCTTGTTAGTTTTCTTCATTGCAGGCATTAACATCCAAAATACCATGTCCAGAATTATTCAGACTAATTATTATTGAGCCTTATTCAAACATTTAGGGGGGGCCACAAGGGGGTCCAAGCTTGTTGTCACAGGGGCACTGCCCCAGAACCGCCCATGATCCTGACTGAAGTCCTCTCCTCACAGCGAGTATTTCCGCGAGTCCATCCGCCGTGAGATCCGGACGGCCCGTGAGCGTTTCAGCGGGCAGGACCTGAGTCAGGAGCTGGGCCGCATCCAGGCCCGCCTGGACACGGTGGAGCTGCTCAGCCCAGACATCGTCATGAACCTGCTGCTGTCCTACAGGGACATACAGGTATGCCCTACAGACATACATACAGGCCCTACTGACCTACAGACATGCAGGTAGGCCCTACTGACCTACAGACATAAAGGTAGGCCCCACTGACATGCAGACAGGCCCTACTGACCTACAGACATACAGACAGGCCCTACTGACCTACAGACATACAGACAGGCCCTACTGACCTACAGACATGCAGACAGGCCCTACTGACCTACAGACATGCAGGTATGCCCTACTGACCTACAGACATGCAGGTATGCCCAACTGACCTACTGACATGCAGGTATGCCCTGCTGACCTACAGACATAAAGGTAGGTAGGCTCTACTGACCTACAGACATGCAGGTATGCCCTACTGACCTACAGACATAAAGGTAGGCCCTACTGACCTACAGACATGCAGGTATGCCCAACTGACCTACTGACATGCAGGTATGCCCTACTGACCTACAGACATACAGACAGGCCCTACTGACCTACAGACATAAAGGTAGGTAGGCTCTACTGACCTACAGACATTCAGGTATGCCCTACTGACATACAGACATAAAGGTAGGCCCTACTGACCTACAGACATGCAGGTATGCCCAACTGACCTACTGACATGCAGGTAGGCCCTACTGACCTACAGACATGCAGGTAGGCCCTACTGACCTACAGACATGCAGGTATGCCCTACTGACCTACAGACATAAAGGTAGGTAGGCTCTACTGACCTACAGACATAAAGGTAGGCCCTACTGACCTACAGACATGCAGGTATGCCCAACTGACCTACTGACATGCAGGTATGCCCTACAGACATACAGACAGGCCCTACTGACCTACAGACATGCAGGTATGCCCTACTGACCTACAGACATGCAGGTAGACCCTACTGACCTACTGACATGCAGGTATGCCCTACTGACCTACAGACATGCAGGTAGGCCCTACTGACCTGCAGGTAGATGAAGGGCCCTACTGACCTACAGACATACAGGTAAATGAAGGGCAAAGTCTTGGTGTCAGTCTGGTGGTGACTGTTTTGCATGGCTTCCTGGTCTGGTGTTGAGGCTTTTCTGTGTGTATAGGTGTGTGTGTGTGTGTGTGTGTGTACAGGTGTGTGTGTGGGATGGTTAACATGATGTTGCCCGCTCTTGACCTTTGTTGAAGAATGAATGACCACAGTCTGTCAACACTAAAGTAAATGAACAGCTAAGATAACTATATTAAACAAACACTGCATCGGTAAACCAATATGGCTCTATTCTTCTCTGCATTGGAAACATGATCTTTTTTTAATCTTTACTACAAACATTCATCTGCAGCAGTAGTAGTGAGAGTGAATCTTTCTTCCCTGTAGGTTAAGTCTTCACATGGAGCACACTATGTGATGAGGATTAAAGCTGTGATTAATGTACTGTGATGCAGACTGGTTTGTCTCTGCAGGACTACGATGCTATAATCAAGCTGGTGGAGACTTTGACTGACCTACCCATGTGCCTGGTCTCAGCCCAACAGAACATCAAATTCCATTACATATTTGCACTAAACAGGTACTTGTCTTGTAGCACCTGTTTGAGTAGTTCCACCCTTATTTACCCTGATGTTTGGATAAGGCTATGAGCTGAAACTGAGTACCCTCGTCAGGGGAAAGAGAGGATTTCGCTGTAAGTGCACCGTCTGTGGAACACTGTTCCTGGTCCACTCTGTTCCTAGTCCACAGCTAGGAGATTGTCGTTCTAACCCCCTCCCCTCCCCCTCCCCTCCTGGTGTTTGTGATGACCAGGAGGAATCGTCCAGGAGATCGTGCCCTGGCCTTGTCTGTGATCCTGCCCCTGGTGGAGTCTGAGGGGAAGGTGGCGTCAGACGTGTACTGTCTGTGTGGCCGCATCTACAAGGACATGTTCCTGAGCTCCGGGTTCAGAGAGCAGAGCAGCAGAGACCGAGCCAGCTACTGGTGAGACCCCAGCACCACCCCCTCTCTCTGGGCCTCCCTACCCCAGCACCACCCTCTCTCTCTGGGCCTCCCTACCCCAGCACCACCCCCTCTATCTGGGCCTCCCTACCCCAGAACCACCCTCTCTCTCTGGGCCTCCCTACCCCAGCACCACCCCCTCTATCTGGGCCTCCCTACCCCAGAACCACCCTCTCTCTCTGGGCCTCCCTACCCCAGCACCACCCCCTCTCTGTGTACATCAGTCCAGGGGGGTTTGTGAGGTGCATACCATCCTCATGCTAACGCGCTGCGACACGCCTGGGTCCGCAGGTACGGCAGGGCGTTCGAGGCCGAGCCCAGCCTCCACTCTGGGATCAACAACGTAGTCCTGCTCATGGCTGCAGGGCATGAATTTGACACCTCAATTGAGCTGCGAAAAATAGGTGTGTTGAGTTCCAGTTCCCCCTGTGTTCATCCCCGTCTGTGCCCATGGCAACAGGACTGCGGGGGGTGAGGGTTAGTTCCAGGGTTAGATACCATCACTAAAAAGAACTAAAGGAAGGATGTTGTTGATCTCTTCTTGTCAACCTACTAGTTGAGCAAGCCGCTTAGCTACTTGTACCGTTCTATAATGTCTTCATACACACCGGTGTACATGGATACACGAGGGGTTTAGCCTTGTCTGGGTTTCCAAGGTCATGATGATTTAATGCCCTAAAACCATAAGATCCCTTACTACATTAGACAACACTTTATAATCCCTCTGCTGCTCGATGCATTAGTTAGCAGTGAAAAGTTAATCCTTTAGAAGACATTACTCATGCATTATTAAAACAGCTATACATAGTCAATCTCATTAATTTCTAAACGGCGAAATAAACCTTGCATGCGTGTCTCTGCTTGTGTGTGTGTTTGCCTGTGTGTGTTCGTTGTCGTGTGTGTGTCTTCCTGCTTCTGTGTGTGTGTGTGTGTCTTCCTGCTTCTGTGTGTGTGTGTGTGTCTTCCTGCTTCTCTGTGTGTGTGTGTGTGTGTGTGTGTCTTCCTGCTTCTCTGTGTGTGTGTGTGTGTGTGTGTGTCCCTGCTTCTCTGTGTGTGTGTCTTCCTGCTTGTCTGTGTGTGTGGGTGTGTGTCTTCCTGCTTGTCTGTGTGTGTGTGTGTGTGTCTTCCTGCTTTTCTTTGTGTGTGTGTTTTCCTGCTTCTGTGTGTGTGTGTGTGTTCTTCCTGCTTGTCTGTGTGTGTGTGTGTGTGTGTGTCTTCCTGCTTCTCTGTGTGTCTGTGTGTGTCCAGGCGTGACCCTGAGCACCCTGCTGGGGAGGAAGGGCTCCCTGGAGAAGATGCAGGACTACTGGGATGTGGGCTTCTACCTGGGGGCCAGCATCCTGGCCAACGAGCGCCGCAAGGTCATCCAGGCCTCCGAGAAACTCTACCGCCTCAAGGCCCCAATGTGGTGAGAAACTCTACCGCATCAAGGCCTCGATGTGGTGAGGCCTCCCCTCCACCCACCACCTCCTCCCACCACCTCCACCCCTTCCTCCTCTCCTCCCCCTGCTGAACCCCCATCTACGTCCCACAGAGAGCCCTGTATGAAGGCCTTCCCCCCTCCAGAGCCTCTCTGGGACACAGCAGGCCTGTGTGTCCCTGGCAGTAGACGCTCACATGCTGTCCTGTCTGCAGGTACGTGGGCTCCATCATGGAGACCTATGTGTTGTTCCGTCAGTTCTCCAAGCCCCCGGAGGTGCGCTCTCCTCACCAGGACACCATGGACTTCTGGATGGAGTTGCTGCTGCAGGCCTGCAAACCCTCCGAGTCCACCGGACGCTGCCCTGTAAGACTACAACTCCCATATCCTCCTGGTCTCTAATGGGCGGGGCTAGAGAGCACAGAAGAATGTGTGGGTTGTTGTCGAGAGATAGCTACAGTGTACCCGGATGCTCTGTAATTTAGTCAGCTAGCCCTGTTGGAACTGATTGCTGGGTAATGTAGTCAGCTATCTCCGGTGCTGGGTAATGTAGTTTATTATTTCCAGTGTAAGGGAATGCTGGGTAATGTAGTCAGCTGTGTGCTGTGTGACTGAATGCTGGGTAATGTAGTCCGTTGTCTCCAGTGTAAATGTGCTATGTTGTTGTTTGAGGTGCTGGTCATGGAGCCCAGCAAGCTGCTGCAGCCCAGCATCGTGTGTGTGAGCGAGGAGGACGACAGCTGCACCGTGCAGCTCAAACACGTCACCCCCCCCCAAGGTAACCTTAGGTTCCCACCTCCTTACACACCTCCTTACAAACCTCACCCACCTTCCACCTGCCTCACCCACCTCCCACCTGCCTCACCCACCTCACTCCTCACCAGGAGAATAAGTACTGCCCAGGAGGGTAACTGTCAGGTAGCAGGGCACTGCGGTGAGTCCAGACTGTTGTGACGGCTCGCTTCCGCAGCCATCTGGGCTGTTAAAGCCAGTGAATGTTTAACCAGAGAAGGTGTGCTGGGTCTCCATCCACACCTCCGCTAATCTGCTGCACCACTGGCTGCTCTGTCTAGGGCTCTTCTAGACCAAATACAGACACGCGTGTGTACACTGTGTCTGTGTGTGTGTGTGTGTACACTGTGTGTGTGTGTGTGTACACTGTATCTTTGTGTGTGTGTACACTGTGTGTGTGTGTGTGTGTGTACACTGTGTGTGTGTGTGTGTACACTGTGTCTGTGTGTGGGTACACTGTCTGTGTGTGTGTACACTGTGTGTGTGTGTGTGTGTACACTGTGTCTGTGTGTGTGTGTGTACACTGTGTGTGTGTGTGTGTGTGTGTGCTGATGGCGTGCCGTGTGTCTCCTCAGAAAGGCCTGCACCAGTGGACCTTCCCAGCTGATGCCATCCGTGGCGTGAGGTATGTGTCCAATCACAGCACAGCACTCACACACTCCTTAGACTCTGCTGTTTCACAGGATGTGCGTGTGTGTGTGCATCTGTGTTACTTTTGAAGCAGAGGATCCATTTCACAGTGTACTTTACCCTTGTTTTGCTTGCTCAGTCAGTCGCCCCTTTGGCTAAAGATGTTCTTTTTCCTGTTATGTTTGTGTTTGACACGCTACCCCCCGTTCTTCTCCATAACAACACACTGACCCCCGTTCTCCTCCATAACAACACGCTACCCCCCTGTTCTCCTCCATAGCAACACGCTACCCCCCGTTCTCCTCCATAACAACACACTGACCCCCGTTCTCCTCCATAACAACACGCTACCCCCCGTTCTCCTCCATAGCAACACGCTACCCCCCGTTCTCCTCCATAACAACACACTGACCCCCGTTCTCCTCCATAGCAACACGCTACTCCCCGTTCTCCATAGCAACACGCTACCCCCTGTTCTCCTCCATAACAACACGCTAACCCCCGTTCTCCTCCATAGCAACACGCTACCCACCGTTCTCCTCCATAACAACACGCTAACCCCCGTTCTCCTCCATAACAACACGCTACCCCCCGTTCTCCTCCATAGCAACACGCTACCCCCTGTTCTCCTCCATAACAACACGCTACCCCCCGTTCTCCTCCATAACAACACGCTACCCCCCGTTCTCCTCCATAGCAACACGCTACCCCCGTTCTCCTCCATAGCAACACGCTACCCCCCGTTCTCCTCCATAACAACACGCTACTCCCCATTCTCCTCCATAACAACACGCTACCCCCCGTTCTCCTCCATAGCAACACGCTACCCCCCGTTCTCCTCCATAACAACACGCTACCCCCGTTCTCCTCCATAGCAACACGCTACCCCCCGTTCTCCTCCATAACAACACGCTAACCCCCATTCTCCTCCATAACAACACACTGACCCCCCTTCTCCTCCATAGCAACACGCTACTCCCCGTTCTCCATAGCAACACGCTACCCCCCGTTCTCCTCCATAACAACACGCTAACCCCCCGTTCTCCTCCATAGCAACACGCTACCCACCGTTCTCCTCCATAACAACACGCTAACCCCCGTTCTCCTCCATAACAACACACTGACCCCCGTTCTCCTCCATAGCAACACGCTACTCCCCGTTCTCCATAGCAACACGCTACCCCCCGTTCTCCTCCATAACAACACGCTAACCCCCGTTCTCCTCCATAACAACACGCTAACCCCCGTTCTCCTCCATAGCAACACGCTACCCACCGTTCTCCTCCATAACAACACGCTAACCCCCGTTCTCCTCCATAACAACACGCTACCCCCCGTTCCCCTCCATAACAACACGCTACCCCCCGTTCTCCTCCATAGCAACACGCTACCCCCCGTTCTCCTCCATAACAACACGCTACCCCCCGTTCTCCTCCATAACAACACGCTACCCCCGTTGTCCTCCATAACAACACGCTACCCCCCGTTCTCCTCCATAGCAACACGCTACCCCCCGTTCTCCTCCATAGCAACACGCTACCCCCCGTTCTCCTCCATAACAACACGCTACCCCCCGTTCTCCTCCATAACAACACGCTACCCCCCGTTCTCCTCCATACAACACGCTACCCCCCGTCCCTCCTAGCAACACGCTACCCCCCGTTCTCCTCCTTAGCAACACGCTACCCCCGTTCTCCTCCATAACAACACGCTACTCCCCGTTTCCCCATAGCAACACGCTACCCCCCGTTTTCCTCCATAACAACACGCTACCCCCGTTGACCTCCATAGCAACACGCTACCCCCCGTTCTCCATAGCAACACGCTACCCCCCGTTCTCCATAACAACACGTTATTGACGTCTTCAGTTTTCAACCCTCTTAAGGAGGAAGTGCTCTTGTGAGGATACTTGTTTCCAGGAATATTCTGTGATTCTGCTTGTAAACATTGTTTGTTTTTTGACTTGGCTGAAAAGGGAAACTTTGTTTGTACTGGAGTGGATAGTTCTGCAGACGCCCCTTCCAGCTGCATCTCTGTACAGCTTTGGCCCTGATGTGACATGGGCAGAGGTTATGGTGTTATTAAGAACATACCTCCGAGGAGTACACCATGTTCTAGCAGTGTTGATATTGATGTTCCTTTAGATATTTAAATGTCCCCAAAATCCTACAATCACTTCCTCCAAGGTATAAAGTATTTGTAATGATTAATTTGTTCCCAAATTTTGTATAAACATCCTCTGCCAAACCTCTCCTGCGTTTGCTGTGCTCCCACGTCACGTCACCGTGTTTGTGCATCGCGGAGTCGGGGGTTGTGGGGGGTCTTTTAAAAGCTTCTCCCAAATGTTTTAGTTTCTTTTTAATGGTTAATTGTCGAGTAAGTACTTTGCATGTGCAGTCTTGCAGTGGTGTTTTCCATGTTGATGATGACATCATTCCTGAATGAGTATAACAGGTGTAGCAGGTGTAGGCGTGTGGCCCAGCTCCTTTTCTAAACACCAGACAGACTTTAACCAGCTACGCCACTGAGAAGCTACGTCTTCAGTGGCGTGGGTGGGCAGTGTTTGTACTGAGGACTGAGTTAACCAGTTGAACACGGTTACATTAGCGTGCAGCAGAACCGTCCCTCTATAAACATGTGCAGTGTGTCCATGGTGATGATGCTGGGGATGGTGATGTCATCCTCAGCGTGTCCAAGTTTGACGAGCGGAGCTGCTTCCTGTACGTCCTCTACAACTCTGACGACTTCCAGCTGTGCTTTCCCAGCGAGCTGCACTGTAAAGGGTGAGGCTCACTGTGTGTGTGTGTGGCACTG
Organism: Mallotus villosus; assembly: GCA_903064625.1. Lineage (NCBI taxonomy): Eukaryota > Metazoa > Chordata > Actinopteri > Osmeriformes > Salangidae > Mallotus > Mallotus villosus. The sequence goes on from CAEFZP010002616.1 coordinate 122,507, forward strand.
TAAAGGGTGAGGCTCACTGTGTGGGGGGGGGGCACTGTAAAGGGTGAGGCTCACTGTGTGGGGGGGGCACTGTAAAGGGTGAGGCTCACTGTGTGGGGGGGGGGCACTGTAAAGGGTGAGGCTCACTGTGTGGGGGGGGGGCACTGTAAAGGGTGAGGCTCACTGTGTGGGGGGGGGCACTGTAAAGGGTGAGGCTCACTGTGTGGGGGGGGGCACTGTAAAGGTTGAGGCTCACTGTGTGGGTGGGGGCACTGTAAAGGGTGAGGCTCACTGTGTGGGGGGGGGCACTGTAAAGGGTGAGGCTCACTGTGTGGGGGGGGGCACTGTAAAGGGTGAGGCTCACTGTGTGGGGGGGGGGCACTGTAAAGGGTGAGGCTCACTGTGTGGGGGGGGGCACTGTAAAGGGTGAGGCTCACTGTGTGTGGGGGGGGGCACTGTAAAGGGTGAGGCTCACTGTGTGGTGGGGGGCACTGTAAAGGGTGAGGCTCACTGTGTGTGTGGGGGGCACTGTAAAGGGTGAGGCTCACTGTATGTGGGGGGGGCACTGTAAAGGGTGAGGCTCATGTGTGTGTGGGGGCACTGTAAAGGGTGAGGCTCACTGTATGGCACTGTAAAGGGTGAGGCTCACTGTATGTGGGGGGGGCACTGTAAAGGGTGAGGCTTACTGTGTGTGTGTGTGTGTGTGGGGGGGGGTGCGTATGCAATGTAAAGGGTAAGGCTTACTGTGTGGGGGGGGCACTGTAAAGGGTGAGGATCACTGTGTGGAGGGGGGGGGTGCGTATGCAATGTAAATGGTGAGGCTCACTGTGTGTGGGGGAACTGTAAAGGGTGAGGCTCACTATGTTGTGCGCGTGCATGACGAAGTGTGTGTTTGTCAGTAAGTGTGGGTGTGTTTATAGGTGTGTGTGGGTGTGTGTGTGTGAGCTCCCCGAGGCATTCGTAACGCGCTGTGTTCCGGCAGGTTCTGTGAGCTGGTGAACTCTCTCCTGAGACAGACAGAAGTTCCACAAGAGGATCCCAGCTCTCCGGCTGCAGGAGTACTAGAGGTTAGATATACCCCCCCCCCTCTCCTGCAGGAGTACTGGAGGTTAGATATACCCTCCCCCTCTCCTGCAGGAGTACTAGAGGTTAGATATACCCTCCCCCTCTCCTGCAGGAGTACTAGAGGTTAGATATACCCTCCCCCTCTCCTGCAGGAGTACTAGAGGTTAGATATACCCTCCCCCTCTCCTGCAGGAGTACTAGAGGTTAGATATACCCTCCCCCTCTCCTGCAGGAGTACTAGAGGTTAGATATACCCTCCCCCTCTCCTGCAGGAGTACTGGAGGTTAGATATACCCTCCCCCTCTCCCTTTTCCTCTCTCTCTCCCTCTCTCCTTCCTTGGATACTCTCCCTTCTTGTCTCATCCTCTGCCACACTGTGTGTGTGTGTGCGTGCGTGCGTTTGTGTTTGTGCTTGCGTGTGTGTGTCAGTGGTGTCTTAGAAGACGACATGTGTTTTTCAGCTCCCTTTCCACATATTTGGTTATGGTAGCCTGTGAAATTCCACATCTATTCCCAGTAACACCAACGCACACACACACACACACGTACAGCACACGCACATCTACATTCTATCCCACGACCAAATGCACATACAACACACACTTGCAACACACACAATCCTATGCACACACAGTTCCATGTGCACACATACACGGTTGTAATCCGAGCTGGTGGTCACTCTCCACTAGTTCATCTACGAGACCAGCCCCAGCGGAGAGAAGGTGGTTCTGGGTAAAGGCACGTACGGAGTGGTGTACGCTGGGAGAGACCTGAGCAACCAAGTACGCATCGCCATCAAGGAGATACCAGAGAAAGACAGCGCGTAAGGAACACACACACTCTCTCTCTCTCCTTCCTTCTCACTCCATCATCCTCATGCCAGGGACCTGGGGATGGGTGTAGCTCGAGGTTAGAGCATTTGACTGCAGGTCAAGAGGTCCCAGATTAAAATCCCCTTCTGGGCAGTGCTTTCGTTAAAGGCGTCTGCTAAATGATCACATGATTATTATCTGGAGGGATATCATAATTTACTGTCGTGAACTGAACAGCGTCCCTGTGATTGGAGAACACATGTTTTCCCAGGAGCACTAATGGATATTTCTAGAAACTATTTGGCAGCCATCTCCCTGTGGAGCTCCACCCTAGTGGTGTGTCTATGTGTGTTCTGTGTGTGTTCTGAACGGTTTCTGTCTGCTATGTGACAGCTGCTTCAGTATTACTGGAATAGAATCCGTCTGTTTTCCAACTAATGTAGCATTCACATCATTCAGTGATTCACCGCCCTCCCACTCTGCTGGTCATGACCTCAGGCCTCTGTGTGGTTGTTGACAAAGCTGGAAGCTACATCTAGCTAGCTATCTAGCTATGTTTTTAACGTCCTAGTTTCCCTGGTTTTACATTAGACAAACAAAAGTGCTAAAGACTGCGTTTTTGTTCATCTCTGTAATCATACAAAATGCGCTGGTGTCTAAATTAGATGGAATGTTTGGAATGTTGCGTCAGGAAAGGTTTAAACAAGGGTCCTAAGCTGTGTGTGCGTGTGTGTCCAGATACTCCCAGCCCCTCCATGAAGAGATCGCCCTGCACAAGCGTCTGAAACACAGGAACATCGTGCAGTACCTGGGCTCAGTCAGCCAGGACCACTTCATCAAGATCTTCATGGAGGAAGTTCCTGGAGGTACACCCCCCTCTTCTGGGTCTGTCTGTCTCTACCCCCCAACCCTGGAGGAACCCCCCAGGAGATGTCTTCTGGTCCTGTCTGTCTCTCTAGTCTCTGGTCCTAGCTGTCTGTCTCTCTAGTCTCTGGTCCTAGCTGTCTGTCTCTCTAGTCTCTGGTCCTAGCTGTTTGACTCTCTAGTCTCTGGTCCTAGCTGTCTGTCTCTCTAGTCTCTGGTCCTAGCTGTTTGACTCTCTAGTCTCTGGTCCTAGCTGTCTGTCTCTCTAGTCTCTGGTCCTAGCTGTTTGACTCTCTAGTCTCTGGTCCTAGCTGTCTGTCTCTCTAGTCTCTGGTCCTAGCTGTCTGTCTCTCTACATTTACATTTACATGTATTCATTTAGCAGACGCTTTTATCCAAAGCGACTTCCAAGAGAGAGCTTTACAAAAGAGCATAGGTCACTGATCATAACAACGAGATATCCCCAACATTGCAAGTAGTCAAACATGAAGCATACATTGTGAAAAAACAAAAAATAAGTGCCAAAGGGAAGAATCATAAGAGCATGAAGTTAAACAAGTTACAATTGAACAACATGAACCTTAAAAGTGCTCTCTAGTCTCTAGTTCTACCTGTCCGTCTCCACCCCTTACTTGTTTATTTCATCCAGTCATTCCAGAATCATCTCTCACTGGCCATCATGTTCACACAAGCCGTGTGTTGACGTGACATGTCATCCTTGGAGATGATTCGGAGGAACTGGGCTGTGAGGATTTGGGGGCGTGGCTTCAGTTGTAATTAGGAGGGAATGTCTCTCACCTCAGTGGTCTGGTAGATGCATGCTTCTTCTGTGTAGGGTTCCAGACAGGCCAGTTACGACACGCATCTATTCTGGGTTCCAGGAACTTGCCGTCTGAGTGTCCCAGCAGGCAGGAAGTGTGACAGGAAGTCAGGGCGTGTTAGGGGAGTGAACAGCCGGGATTTCACCATGCTGTGGAGACACTGCGATCCATGTGGAGAGTGTTGCCCCTGGTGGCTGGTGTCCATATAACCCTCAAAGCAACAGCCTGAAAAACGAACTAGCCATGTTCCCTTTATGGAGATAGTTACGGACATGTGAATGATGGATGGATCGGTCCTAGCAGCGCGTCGTAGATCTGGCTCTTCTAGAAGGTGAAGCCCTGTGTTCCTCTGCCCCCTCAGGCAGCCTGTCGTAGATCTGGCTCTTCTAGAAGGTGAAGCCCTGTGTTCCTCCGCCCCCAGGCAGCCTGTCGTAGATCTGGCTCTTCTAGAAGGTGAAGCCCTGTGTTCCTCCGCCCCTCAGGCAGGTAGATCTGGCTCTTCTAGAAGGTGAAGCCCTGTGTTCCTCCGCCCCCCTCAGGCAGGTAGATCTGGCTCTTCTAGAAGGTGAAGCCCTGTGTTCCTCCGCCCCCCTCAGGCAGCCTGTCGTCGCTGCTGCGCTCCAAGTGGGGGCCCCTGAAGGACAACGAGGCCACCATCACCTTCTACACCAAACAGATCCTGGAGGGACTCCGATATCTCCACGACAACCAGATCGTCCACAGAGACATCAAGGTGGGCCGGAAGTGACTGCGGCCACTAATTAGTTTCATGTTGCACTGATGATACGCTGTTGATTTGGCTGCAATGCATTATGCAGTATTGTAAATGAGATGTTATTGTTGCACACAAAGTGTTATTTTTGTTGGCCGTGCCTGGTAGCTGAAAATAGGTAATGACCGTGGTAGTCCCTTTGTTGTCCACCAGGGGGATAATGTGCTGATCAACACCTACAGTGGCGTGCTGAAGATCTCAGATTTTGGAACATCTAAACGCTTGGCTGGAATCAACCCCTGTACAGAGACCTTCACTGGTGAGATGGGGCGGAAGGGAGGGAGGGACTACCTGTAACTCATGTGTGGTAATGTATGAAGTGTGTAGCATACAACTACTTATAAATGTGTGTATGTTCATGTATGAAGTGGGTGGTCATGTATAATGTGAATGGTCATGTAGGGAGGGTATAGTAATGTGTGTATTGTAATGCATGAAGTGTGTGGTCATGTACAAAGTGTACCATCAGGTATGAAGTGTGTGCCTCATGTGGTCTGGAGCCCGGTGCTCAGTGCTGGCTGTGCTGTGTTCCAGGTACTCTGCAGTACATGGCCCCAGAGATCATAGACCAAGGGCCCCGGGGCTACGGCAAGCCGGCAGACATCTGGTCCCTGGGCTGCACGGTCATCGAGATGGCCACGGGCAAACCCCCCTTCCACGAGCTGGGAAGCCCGCAGGCGGCCATGTTCAAGGCAACACACCCTCACCTCAGCCTGTTCTTATCTATAGCTTAGTGGTTAGAGCATTCGTTTGACTGCAGATGTAAGAGGCCGCAAGTTTTAAATGACCATAACTTGCTCATTTTTAAACGGTTTGGTTTTTTTATCAATGTCAGAGATGTAGTTATGCCACTGCATACTTATGAATAATTATGTAATTTTTTTAAACATAGAATAGAAGTATGCAGTGGCATAACTACATATCTGACATTGATTGTTTATTTTTTTTTGCAAGTTATGGTCATTTAAAAAGTACATGTAGCACCAACACAATGTTATGGGTGAACGAGGTGACTGTAGCAAGATGGCCGCCAACACGGATGAGACATCTAGCCTTTATATATATATATATCTATGGGGTCGTCGGCATGGACACCTGAGCACCACAACAGGAAGTTGGTGACTAACAGGAACGCTTCTTCACCCATGTAGCACCTCACCACATCACAGATGGGAAAGTTCAGTGCAGAAAGCAGAATCCCTCAGTTTCACCCACATCTGATAATCAGTACAGTTCACTTCAGAACAGTAAGAACAACAGCTGGCTGCCACCAGAATCACATGTTTTACGTCCCAGCTGCCCTTAGAGAGTGTCTACTTTGTCTGGCATGCTAAACAGTAAGGTAGGAAAGGTAGCTGGGTGCAACTACAGTAGAACCTGATCCTGAATGCTGACACCTCCACCAGCTTGACGAGGGAAGGTCATGTGATCTGCAGGTGGGCATGTTCAAGATCCACCCGGAGGTTCCTGCCTGCATGTCTGACGAGGCCAAGCGCTTCCTGATGAGCTGCTTCGACCCCGACCCGGACGGCAGGGCCACGGCCTCCCTGCTCCTGAAGGACCGCTTCCTGAGAACCAGCCCCAGGAAGAGGACCCGGCCCAGGCTGGAGCCCCAGACCCAGGACCCCCTCTCTGCAGGTCAGGACCCCCTCTCTGTAGGTCAGGACCCCCTCTCTGCAGGTCAGGACCCCCTCTCTGTAGGTCAGGACCCCCTCTCTGTAGGTCAGGACCCCCTCTCTGTAGGTCAGGACCCCCTCTCTGTAGGTCAGGACCCCCCGTACTGCCTGTCTCAGGAGGTTATCCAGAGCAAACATCCAGTGAGGCCTCACCTGCTGGTGCCTCTGAACTTTTAGACAGAAACACACACACAGACACACAGACACACATGTCTGACCTATGAACTGATGTGATGCAGAATACCAGCGCAGCATGTCGGTGCCAGTCGCGGTGTTCGTGGAGGACACGGCCTCTGACGAGGTCGACCTGCTCTCCTGCTCCCTCGACCTGCGCAGCGCCAAGTCCGGCCTCAGGGGAAGTGACATCGCAGAGAGCCCGCCTACTAGCAGCTGCTTCCTGCCGTGAGTTATGAGTGACAGGCGTCTCGTACCTCACGCTACTGTGTGATATCCAGCACTGCTGTGGAAGTTTAACATGGCTTATCTTTAATAGCACTTATACTGAGTAGGTATGCACTCTTAAATGGGTTTTAATCAATCTTGTTTTTACTATTTATTTATAACTTGATTTATTTTTATAAAGACCTAGCGCCCTGAGATTGCCACAGTGAGGGGACCAGTATAAGTAGGCTGGAAGGCATTAGTACTATTATTATTATTACTATTAGATTGAACAAGCAAGTCCTGTTTCAGTTCAAATGAAAGCTGTGGGTGGGTATCCTTTATGTCGGGCGTCTCTGCTTTGTTGAGAGACTGCAGGGACAGGGAGAGAGAGGGGGGAGAGAGAGAGGGGGGAGGACATGTAGGAAATGGCCCAGGCTGGAATCGAACCCGAGCCCCTGCAGTAGGGCTTTGGCCTACGAGGCTCGCTCCTGAGGTCGTTTGTTGATGTGTGTGGCGCCCCCTGGTGGCCAGGGTTCCGGAGGAGCCTGTGGGGGACCTGGGCAGCCCCTCGTCCACGGGGGAGAACCTGGGCCTGTTCCTGCTGAGGAAGGACAGCGAGAGGAGGGCCACCCTGCACAGGGTCCTGACAGACGACATCAGCGACGTCCTCGCCAACATCCAGGACACACTGCCTCCGGTAGGGCTGGGACACCACACTCTGAATGTGTAGGTGTGTGTGTGTGTGTGTGTGTGACTGTCTGTGTGTGTGTCTGACTGTGTGTATCTGTGTGTGTGCATTCCTTCCTCTGGCCTTGCTTCTCTCAGAAGACTGAGGGTGTCACTGCGGATCACATCTGCGATCTGATTGGCTGCCTGAGGGAAAACATCCGCTCCCCGGACAGGAAGTTGCTGACCAGCAGTCTCCTGAAGCTGCGCGCCTCGCTGCTGGCCACCGCAGTACCCCTCAACAGCCTGCAGGCGGTGCTGTTCAGCTTCCAGGACGCGGTAGGTCTCCACACTCATCACAGGGGGCGCACAGAGGCTCTGGGGTTTGTCAAGCAGGAAGTGTGTAGTAATGTATGAAATCTAATGTATAAAGTGTGTGATAATGTATGAAGTCTATCATACTGTGTGACATGTATAGTAACCCTAACCTAGGATAGTAAAACCAGCCTGTGTGTGTGTGTGTGTGTGTAGGTGAAGAAGGTTCTGAGGCACCAGCAGGTGAAGCCTCACTGGATGTTTGCTCTGGATAACCTCCTGAGGCAGGCAGTACGGGACGCCATCACGGTGCTGCTGCCAGGTAACACCCTGTCTGTCTGTCTGTCTGCCTGCCTGCCTGTCTGTCTGTCTGTCTGTCTGTCTGTCTGTCTGTCTGTCTGTTTGTCTGGCTGTCTGTCAGGTGAGACCCACTCTGTCTGTCTGTCTGTCAGGTGAGACTGTCTCTGTCTCTCTCTCTTCCTCTCTTCTCACTCCTCCATGTTTTCCAGCGCTCAGGCTCCAGCTCCAGTCGTCCTTTGAGACGGAGGACAGCTCCCCTGACACGGAGCATGCAGGTGATCCTGAGCCTCCTGACGTTTTCCCTCCAGACCTGCCGGGGGCGCCAGAGGCCCCGGAGGACGACACAGCCAGCCTGGCCTCGCCTACTGCCCTCGCCCTCGGCAACTTCTGCCCCCTCAGTCTGGAGCTGAGAAACCTACGACTGGAGACGAGAAGGTGCCAAAACGTTTGTTTTGCTTGTCTGCTCATTTGCTCATTATTTTCTAGTTCATTCAATAGTTAGGAATCTTAACCGTTTTTAGATCATAGTAAACAGAAGCAGTAGCTAACATCCTGTACAGAGGCCTACTTCAACATTTAACAAACCCATTGGCCTATCTTGAAGTTCTCACTGACAACCAATAATTCAACTAATCAAAAGTTGTAAGGTCCCTTTTACTGATAGGGTGAAGGAGTAAGTGATGGGGTGATGGGGGTGGTGATGAGGTGGTCGGGGTGGTGATGGGGTGATGGGGTGATGGGGGTAGTGATGGGGTGATGGGGGTAGTGATGGGGTGATGGGGGTAGTGATGGGGTGATGGGGTAGTGATGGGGTGATGGGGGTAGTGATGGGGTGATGGGGGTAGTGATGGGGTGATGGGGGTAGTGATGGGGTGATGGGGGTAGTGATGGGAGTGATCGGGGTGTGTGATGAGGTGTGATCGGGGTGGTGATCGAGGTAATGGGGGTAGTGATGAGATGGTCAGGGTAGTGACGAGGTGATGGGGTGATGGGGGTAGTGATGGAGGATCGGGGTGGTGATGAGTGTCGGGGTGGTGACGAGGTGATGGGGGTAGTGATGAGGTGGTCGGGTGTGAGGTGATGGGGGTAGTGATGGGGTGATGGGGGTAGTGATGGAGATCGGGGTGGTGATGAGTTGATGGGGGTGGGTGAGTGATGGGGGTAGTGATGGGGGTAGTGATGGTGTGGGGGTTTGCGTTCCAGACTGCTGGCTCAGCTGGAGCTGAAAGAGAGAGAGTACCAGGAGCTGGTGAGGAAGTGTGTCCACAGGAAGCAGGAAGAGATCGACCATCTCAGGCAGGCTGCGGACACCCCAGGTCTGTATCGCCTCACCTCCACGCCCTCCAATCTCACTCTGTGCACAGTACATCATCTCTGGGCCAGGGAGGCAGAGGGGCGTGGTGTGGTACTACAGGGAGGCAGAGGGGCGTGGTGTGGTACTACAGGGAGGCAGAGGGGCGTGGTGTGGTACTACAGAGAGGCAGAGGGGCGTGGTGTGGTACTACAGGGAGGCAGAGGGGCGTGGTGTGGTACTACAGAGAGGCAGAGGGGCGTGGTGTGGTACTACAGAGAGGCAGAGGGGCGTGGTGTGGTACTACAGGGAGGCAGAGGGGCCTGGTGTGGTACTACAGGGAGGCAGAGGGGCGTGGTGTGGTACTACAGGGAGGCAGAGGGGCCTGGTGTGGTACTACAGGGAGGCAGAGGGGCGTGGTGTGGTACTACAGGGGGGCGTGGTGTGGTACTACAGGGAGGCAGAGGGGCGTGGTGTGGTACTACAGGGAGGCAGAGGGGCGTGGTGTGGTACTACAGGGAGGCAGAGGGGCGTGGTGTGGTACTACAGGGAGGCAGAGGGGCCTGGTGTGGTACTACAGGGAGGCAGAGGGGCGTGGTGTGGTACTACAGGGAGGCAGAGGGGCGTGGTGTGGTACTACAGGGAGGCAGAGGGGCGTGGTGTGGTACTACAGGGAGGCAGAGGGGCGTGGTGTGGTACTACAGAGAGGCAGAGGGGCGTGGTGTGGTACTACAGGGAGGCAGAGGGGCCTGGTGTGGTACTACAGGGAGGCAGAGGGGCGTGGTGTGGTACTACAGGGGGGCGTGGTGTGGTACTACAGGGAGGCAGAGGGGCGTGGTGTGGTACTACAGGGAGGCAGAGGGGCGTGGTGTGGTACTACAGGGAGGCAGAGGGGCGTGGTGTGGTACTACAGGGAGGCAGAGGGGCCTGGTGTGGTACTACAGGGAGGCAGAGGGGCGTGGTGTGGTACTACAGGGAGGCAGAGGGGCGTGGTGTGGTACTACAGGGAGGCAGAGGGGCGTGGTGTGGTACTACAGGGAGGCAGAGGGGCGTGGTGTGGTACTACAGGGAGGCAGAGGGGCGTGGTGTGGTACTACAGAGAGGCAGAGGGGCCTGGTGTGGTACTACAGGGAGGCAAAGGGGTGTGGTTCAGAGGCACGGGAGTTCCACTCTGCAGCAGAGATCCTACATTCTGATTCTGAGTCAGATTTAGGACCCACAGTATGACATTTTCATGTTATTGTTTACATTTTATTGATGTATCCTAACGCCTTGTGTTTCGCCTTGTGTTTCCTGTAGAGAGACGCACTGCGCCACACAGCGCTGCGCCACACAGCGCTGCCAGGAATGACGACCAGGGCCTGGTCACCTGGCTGAGGGCCGTTCCTGTGGAGCAGGACACCATAGACAAGGTGGGGGACACACCGATAACACACCGATAACACACTGATAACACACCGATAACACACTGTTAACACACTGCACCCTGATAACACACTGATAACACACTGCACCCTGATAACACCCTGATAACACACTGCACCCTGATAGCACACTGCACCCTGATAACACCCTGATAACACACTGCACCCGTATAGCACACTGCACCCTGATAACACACTGCACCCTGATAGCACACTGCACCCTGATAACACCCTAATAGCACACTGCACCCTGATAACACACTGCACCCTGATAACACCCTGATAGCACACTGCACCCTGATAACACACTGATAGCACACTGCACCCTGATAACACCCTAATAGCACACTGCACCCTGATAACACACTGCCCCCTGATAACACACTGCACCCTGATAGCACACTGCCCCCTGATAACACACTGCACCCTGATAGCACACTGCACCCTGATAACACACTGCACCCTGATAGCACACTGCCCCCTGATAACACACTGCACCCTGATAGCACACTGCCCCCTGATAACACACTGCACCCTGATAACACACTGCACCCTGATAGCACACTGCCCCCTGATAACACACTGCACCCTGATAGCACACTGCACCCTGATAACACACTGATAACACACTGCACCCTGATAACACACTGACAGCACACTGCACCCTGATAACACACTGATGGCACACTGCCCCCTGATAACACACTGCACCCTGATAACACACTGCACCCTGATAACACCCTGATAGCACACTGCCCCCTGATAACACACTGCACCCTGATAACACACTGCACCCTGATAGCACACTGCCCCCTGATAACACACTGCACCCTGATAGCACACTGCACCCTGATAACACACTGATAACACACTGCACCCTGATAACACACTGACAGCACACTGCACCCTGATAACACACTGACAGCACACTGCACCCTGATAACACACTGATAGCACACTGCCCCCTGATAACACACTGCACCCTGATAACACCCTGATAGCACACTGCACCCTGATAACACCCTGATGGCTCACACAATGTGTAGCTCAGTGGTGGAGCATCGGACTGCAGATCAAATCCCCCCTGTATGCCGCTTTGGTTAAAGAATGTCTAGTAATGAAGCTGTGCTGGTGCTGGTGGTGAGACTGTGCTGGTGCTGATAGTGAGACTGTGCTGGTGCTGATAGTGAGACTGTGCTGGTGCTGATAGTGAGACTGTGCTGGTGCTGATAGTGAGACTGTGCTGGTGCTGATAGTGAGACTGTGCTGGTGCTGATAGTGAGACTGTGCTGGTGCTGATAGTGAGACTGTGCTGGTGCTGATAGTGAGACTGTGCTGGTGCTGATAGTGAGACTGTGCTGGTGCTGATAGTGAGACTGTGCTGGTGCTGATAGTGAGACTGTGCTGGTGCTGATAGTGAGACTGTGCTGGTGCTGATAGTGAGACTGTGCTGGTGCTGATAGTAAGACTGTGCTGGTGCTGATAGTGAGACTGTGCTTGTCTCTCCAGCTGCTCTCTCACAGGTTCAGCCTGGACTGTCTCCTGCTGATGGCCTCCAGAGACGACCTGGTGTACTGTGGGATCAGGTGAGACGCCCCCACCAATCACCACGCTCGCATGGAACACAAACAGGAAGTCGCTACAGGAATGCTAATAAGGGGTGGGCAGGGTCGAAGGTGTGTGTGTGTGTGTGTTTAGGTATGTGTATATATATGAGTGACTGTGTTGAGTGTGTGTGTGTTGCCAGGGTGCCATTTGTGTTGTGACAGTTCTGTGTTGTTTCCAGAGGAGGGATGTTGTGCCGTATCTGGGCTGCCATCACTGCCAAGAGGAGGTCCAAAGCCCCGCTCAGCCCACTTCCTGAGAACAGTGTCCTCTGATTGGTCACTCAGCCCAATTCCTGAGAACAGTGTCCACTGATTGGTCACATGAAATAAGTAAGATAGGCCTATGAATGTACTAATATGACAACTTCTAGACTACAATTCAGGAGAGAAAAATATCACTGTTGTTGCTCATGACGTATTCCGAGATTAGATATTTAACTTGTCTATACTGTTGCAATTTTATACTGAAACTACCATTTGTATATATTTACACATTATGTAAATAAACAAGACGGTTACTACATTGATTGAATGTGTTTTGTTCACTTTACAGCTGTAAGATGAGTGCAGCATAGCACAACAATGCTCTTTTAAAAGACGGTGTCTATCGAAGCTAAGCAGTGATTTGTACATGCTCAAGGTGAAAGTGGACGCTTCAGGAAAGATAGAAATAGCTAACCTAATAACATTTAGTCTTAAAAAACTAAAGGTACTAATGTTGCGTGGAGCTGGCCTCTGATCCCTGATGTCTAGAAGCAAGCTCTGTCTGACAACCTACTCCCTCCGAGAGTCATGCAGTGTACTTGTCTGTAACCGACGGGAACAAAAATAAAGAAAAAAAGGTCGATAGAATGTGGCGTGATGTCCTAAACTGGAGAGACAGAGAGAGAGGGAGGAGAGGGAGGGAAAGAGAGGGAGGGAGAGAGACAGAGAGAAGGGGGGTGGAGGGAGGGAGGGAGGGATTGCGTCAGTGTGTGAGTGTGGTGTGCTGTACTGTCTGAATTCCTCCCATTCTGCCCGACTGTGTTTCTACTGTTGATCACCTAGGAGACGGCTGCCTGGTTCGTCCTGTCATCCTGCTCATTCAGGATGACGGGAACTGCTACACTGGTGTCTCTCTCTTCTACCCCCTCTCTCTCTCTGTCTCTCTTCCTGTGTGTGTGTGTGTGTGTGTGTGTGTGTGTGTGTGTGTGTGTGTGTGTGGTGCTCTCCATTTTTTCCAGTGTGTCATTATTACCCAGCATCCTTAGAGGCCCCACATGGGTTTTGTGAACGAATGAAGTCAGTGACATAAAAGCTCTTGGGTTGGTATGAGTCATCTAGCTTAGCATCTTGGAGGACTGGACCTCACTAAGGGAATAGGCTTGGCTCTCTGAGTTTGTCTTTTGACACATCAGTTTCTTCTGTTGAGTTTTCCAGCTTGCCTTCTGAGGTAAACAACCTGCAGTTCCACGTGTGACCAGCAGGGGGGGTGTGAACCCCTGCCCGGTGCTGTTCCCTCCAGGAGAAGAAGAACAGGGCTGGGCTCGCTGTGGGCTGGTTCACAGCAGGCCTGTCTGACAAATTCAAAACACGGTCGTTCTGCTGATCCTTCTGATCTGGAACCATCATCATCACCTGGCATCTACATTATGGTTCTTTCTAATCTGGAACCATCATCATCACCTGGCATCTACATTATGGTTCCTTCTGATCTGGAACCATCATCATCACCTGGCATCTCCAGTATGGTTCCTTCTGATCTAGAACCATCATCATCACCTGGCATCTACATTATGGTTCTTTCTAATCTGGAACCATCATCATCACCTGGCATCTCCAGTATGGTTCCTTCTGATCTGGAACCATCATCATCACCTGGCATCTACATTATGGTTCTTTCTAATCTGGAACCATCATCATCACCTGGCATCTACAGTATGGTTCCTTCTGATCTGGAACCATCATCATCACCTGGCATCTCCAGTATGGTTCCTTCTGATCTAGAACCATCATCATCACCTGGCATCTACATTATGGTTCTTTCTAATCTGGAACCATCATCATCACCTGGCATCTCCAGTATGGTTCCTTCTGATCTGGAACCATCATCATCACCTGGCATCTCCAGTATTGTGTGTGTTGCTCAGTGGTTGGAGCATTTGATTGCAGATCAAGAAGACACAGGTCAAATCCACCCCTCTGTACGTTCAAAATGTTAACCTTATGCTTTGTATTGTTGTATGAAGGTTTGCGTCTGGTTAAGAGAGCTCCAGCTCCAAGCGTCCTGGCTGTGTGTGCCTCGGGCCTCCTCCTCTGGTTCAGAGAGCTCCAGGCGTCCTGACTGTGTGTGCCTCGGGCCTCCTCCTCTGGTTCAAAGAGCTCCAGGCGTCCTGGCTGTGTGTGCCTCGGGCCTCCTCTGGTTCAGAGAGCTCCAGGCGTCCTGACTGTGTGTGCCTCAGGCCTCCTCCTCTGGTTCAGAGAGCTCCAGACGTCCTGACTGTGTGTGCCTCAGGCCTCCTCCTCTGGTTCAGAGAGCTCCAGGCGTCCTGGCTGTGTGTGCCTCAGGCCTCCTCCTCTGGTTCAGAGAGCTCCAGGCGTCCTGGCTGTGTGTGCCTCAGGCCTCCTCTGGTTCAGAGAGCTCCAGACGTCCTGACTGTGTGTGCCTCGGGCCTCCTCCTCTGGTTCAGAGAGCTCCAGGCGTCCTGGCTGTGTGTGCCTCGGGCCTCCTCCTCTGGTTCAGAGAGCTCCAGGCTTTCTGGCTGTGTGTGCCTTGGCAGGACCTCCTCCTTGTGTCCTGGGTCGGCACGTCCCTCTGATGCTAGTTCTGATCGGCCTGGCTTCTGTGGCCTGCAGACAAACAATCATGTCAATAACCTCTAGAGAGTGAGGTCACTGCCTGGATGATGTCTGCTTGAACTGATTCAGCAGAAACATGTTTATCTTCAGAGAACACACATCTAGATGTTTCAAGGTCACCGTGGTTAGGAGCCGTGAGGTGCTGTTGGAGCAGCCTGTATGATGTGTCTGAGTTTGGAGTCCTGCTCTGGTCTGTGGATCATCTGTTCACTAGGCTGGGCTTTTCTGGCAGCCTATCGCGTTAGATTTCACATTCAGCCTCTGAGAGAATGGAAAATCTGACAGCCCTACCCTCTCTCTCTCTCTGTCTCTCTCTCTCTCTCTGTCTTTTTTCCCCTCAGTCTCTTTCTCTCATTCTCTCCCTCTCTGGATCTCCCTCTCTCTCCCCCCCCCATCCTTCCATTAAATCAAACCCTAAAGCCTTCCTCTCCTTCACAACAGCAGCTTCTAACCTCAAGAGCCAGACAGGTACACAACAATATGTCATATCTATGTAAGTGTGTGACAAATGTGTCATATCTATGTATGTGTGTGACAAATGTGTCACATCTACAACCACCCCCCCCCATCCAGACACACACACAATAGGCCTTCCTTTCAAGTGACCGCTAGCTACCCAGCCAATTACCCAGAAGGCTTAGCGAATGGTACTGTGGAGGAGCAGTAAATCGCAGGAGGTATTCGTTCTGTCGTCCTTGGTTGGTGTCCGGGCCAAGAGTGATGAGTCTGCTTTCATCAGATATCTTTAATCTCAGCTCCTCACCCCCCCCACCCCGTCTTAATCCAGAGTCTGGGTTTAGGTGTTCACTTCCTGTTGTGACCGTCACACACAGTGATCAAAACATCCATCTGGTTACATTTGATTTGTTTAGGAGATGTTTTCCTGCATGCACTACAGAGTCCAGCAGCAGGTCTCAGACCAGTATCAATCACCAGAAGCAGCACTACAGTGCATGTGGAGAGTCCAGCAGCAGGTCTCAGACCAGTATCAATCACCAGAAGCAGCACTACAGTGCATGTGGAGAGTCCAGCAGCAGGTCTCAGACCAGTATCAATCACCAGAAGCAGCACTACAGTGCATGTGGAGAGTCCAGCAGCAGGTCTCAGACCAGTATCAATCACCAGAAGCAGCACTACAGTGCATGTGGAGAGTCCAGCAGCAGGTCTCAGACCAGTATCAATCACCAGAAGCAGAGTTCTAACAGTCTCTGGTGGTCAGAGTTAAGGAACAGTCTGTATTTACCAGACAGAGCGGAACGTAATCACGTCTCAACCTACGAGTCTTCTGTCGCTTGGATGGAAGCGTCTTCAAACTGAACGTTGTTCACTGGCGTGGTCCGCACAGCTCTCTGGCAGCTGTCGCAGACGGCAGGAGTCGCCTCTCATTAACTCTGACTGAAAACAACTCTGGGGTCTCCACTGTAAGAGGCTTGGTCCAACTAACAGGATTCAACTTCTGTTGTTTTCAGAGATCATTTACCTGGGATTACATGTGTTTTCTCTTCTGTGTCTAGGTTGATAGTAGGCTGATTTGCCTCTGGTGTTGCTGTGAAGTACTTTTGGTTTTCATGTTGCGTGTGTTCTCTTATAGTTTGTCTTGTTTTTACTGTTACACAACTAATTAGGGATAAAGTTCTGCTTTTCTTTCCTTTATTGAACTGCTTTGATGCAGTGAGAGAAGGCAACATTGTGCAGTGCGTTCGTGGACAGAATATGAGATTCTGCCTTCAGAAGTCTACTTAACAGTCTTTTCACATTCATCTTCAAATAACACACTATGTTGCTATGTGACATGTAGTACGTCTGTCATGTAGGTCAGTGCACAACCGCAACACGGCTGGCACAGTGCTGGATGGATGTATACCGTATTTCTTCGATTAAACGCTGCCCTCGATTAAACGCCGCACCAAAAACATAATTTCGAAGAATAGACAACGAGGTCAGCGGTACTAATTGAAACCTGTTTTAATCAAAACTGTTTGAAATACAAATGACACAACAGTCTAATTGGCTGCTTGGTTCATTTGTCACGATTGCCAGCAACGAAAGCATTGTAGTGGGGTCTTTGTTAACAGCGTTGTGAATGGTTCACACTTGTACTCCCGACTAAACGTGCGGCTTCAATTTGACACTAGGCTATGTGTTTGACCTCCTTGTCTAATCTTTGTTTGTCTATCGGCGCACTGCAGCTACAATTCACTAAATCTCTCTCCCGCCCTCAAATAAACGCTGCAACCAAAAATGAACATTGTGTAATAAACGCTGCAGCATTTAATCAAATAAATACTTCCATCTCCTCCTTTCGCCCTACTACCTCCTCTCCCCCTCCTCCACCATCTCCTGTTCCTTCTCTTCTAATATTCCTCCTCTTCCTCCTCTACTCCACTCCTTTCCCCTCCCCCTCTTCCTCCTCTCCCCTCCTCCTCCTCTCCCCTCCTCCTCTTCCTCCTGTCCCCTCTTCCTCCTCTCCTCTCCTCCTCTTCCCCCCTCTTCCTCCCACTCCCCTCCTCCTCCTCTCCCCTCTTCCTTCTCTCTCCTCCTCCTCTCCCCTCCTCCTCTTCCCCCCTCTTCCTCCACTCCTTTCCCCTCCTCCTCTTCCCCCCTCTTCCTCCTCTTCCCCCCTCTTCCTTCACTCCTTTCCCCTCGTCCTCTTCCCCCCCTCTTCCCCCTCTCCCCTCCTCCTCTTCCCCCTCCTCCTCCTCTACCTGTGTCTTCCTCATCTTTTGTGGGGCTAATTCCCTGCTAGGTGCATAATAAGGATCAGAGTGGGGGGGGGTGGTCACCCTGGGAGGCCGAGCTCCTCAGGGATTACTGTCTTCTCAGCATGCCAAGCCTTACAGCTGCTTGAGCCCACCCATCTCTCCGTCCACCCCCACCGTGTGGACCGAACCACTCTCCTCTCTCTCCACTGGCATAGTGTGGCCCGAACCACTGTGGGCTCCGGGGGGTGGGGGACCTGCCTCACAGACCTGGGAACCTTCCTCACAGACCCGGAGACCTGGCTCAGAGACCTGCCTCACAGACCTGGGAACCTGCCTCACAGACCTGCCTCACAGACCTGCCTCACAGACCTGCCTCACAGACCTGCCTCACAGACCTGCCTCACAGACCTGGGGACCTGCCTCACAGACCTGCCTCACAGACCTTGGAACGTCTCCATCCCTCTCTCCCTCTCTCCCTCTCTCCCTCTCTCCCTCTCTCCCTCTCTCCCTCTTTCCCTCTCTCCCTCTCTCCCTCTCTCCCTCTCTCCCTCTCTCCCTCTCTCCCTCTCTCCCTCTCTCCCTCTCTCCCTCTCTCCCTCTCTCCCTCTCTCCCTCCCTCCCCCCTCTGCTTTCTGGTACTCCCTCTCCCTGCATGGTTTGTTCTGGTAATGAAAGGCCAGAGGGGGGAGAGAGGCTGAGAGGGAGGGGGTGGTAGGGGGAGAGAGAAAGAGGGGCTTGGGCTGTGGAGAGGATGGGGGGGTGGGGAGAGGGAGGGGAAGGTAGGGGGAGAGAGGGAGTGTGGTGGTAGGGGGAGGGAGAGAGGGAGGGGGGAGGTGAAATGAAGCGTTGCACTCACAAACAGGGAATGCGCTGGAGCAGAAGCTATGTGTGTGTGTGTGTGTGTGTGGGTGTGTGACCCTGGGGCAAGCATGATAGAGAGAGCCAGGTCCACGTGCTGTGGGAGAACCCTGTTGCCTGTAGACAGCCGTGTGTGTGTTGTGTGTGTAGACTGCCATGTGTGTGTTGTGTGTGTAGACAGCACGTTTGTTGTGTAATTACATCATCATCTGCCAGGCAGTTTGTTGTTGAGCATGTGTGTGCCTCTCCTCGTGTAAAACAGCAGTCTCTCTTCTCTCTTTCTCTGT
The DNA here is from genome assembly GCA_903064625.1 of Mallotus villosus. Taxonomy (NCBI): domain Eukaryota; kingdom Metazoa; phylum Chordata; class Actinopteri; order Osmeriformes; family Salangidae; genus Mallotus; species Mallotus villosus. The sequence continues at coordinate 141,168 of CAEFZP010002616.1, forward strand.
TGGGCTCTCTTTCCATCCCCCTGCTTGCTCTCACTCACTCTTTCATTCTCTATCTTCCCTCTCTGATTCACTCTCTCTCTTTTTCTGACTCTGTTTGCTCAGTGCATCCTGTTTGCAAAGCCTGGTACAATAGACTGACACTTTGCTACGAGTTAAAGGCCATTCCGACTCCCTGTCCAATGGCCTTTGGTATTTTTGTGATCAAAAATCATATTCCGACCTTTACACCTCCTAACTTGATAGAATAATAGTCTTAATCCAAGACAAACATGGCTACCCCACCATGACCCCATCCCCCTAGGACTTCCTGTCTCATCCCCCTAGTACTTCCTGTGTCTTCCCCCTAATACTTCCTGCCTCCTTCCCCTAGTACTTCCTGTCTCCTCCCCCTAGTACTTCCTGTCTCATCCCCCTAGTACTTCCTGTCTCATCCCCCTAGTACTTCCGGTCTCCTCCCCCTAGTACTTCCTGTCTCATCCCCCTAGTACTTCCTGTCTCCTGCCCCTAGTACTTCCTGTCTCCTCCCCTCTCCTTGGCTGTGCCTCACAACATTACAGCAGAAAAGCTGTAGAAGTTAAGCTGTTTTACCGTCATGATAATAATGGAGCGTGTGTGGAGCTTCTGCAGGCGTCAGTGAAGACTCCCTCCGCTCTCCAGGAACATTCTGGACATTCTTGCTATTGTGCTTCCTGAAGGGGAGAGGGTGACCCTGGCCACTCACAGCAGCCGTCCTCCGCTGACGACCTCTGACCACCTCTGACCTCCTCTGACCTCTGGGCTCCTGTGGCGTCGGCACGGCTCCTGGAGCAGTCCAGCAGACTCAGGGTGGTATCACTCTTATCATTCAGTGTTATCACTGTTATCATTCAGTGTTATCACTGTTATCATTCAGTGTTATCATGTACTCATTCTAACTCCAATTTGCGTGCTAGAACGTCTATCACATTGTATCCATGTGTCGTTGCTAATGTGTTTAGACGTAGTGACGTAGGCTAGAACTGAGTACCCGTCGGCAACAAAAGACACACAAAAACGTTGTATGGTCCTAAACTGTGCAACGGAACGTAAATTCTAATACAAGCAACTCAATGGGGACCAAGACGAAACTTTTGACACCGACGTTTTCCATGTAGCCCAAATATTGCCTGAGGCTTAGGGGGGGAAAAAGAAACAAAAATAACTAGAGAGCATACAATTTCTGGGGAAAATGTGAGGGTGTGCCTGCTTGTCCGTCCCTTTAACTTTTTCCCTTCTAGTGATATTTTCAAGCATTTAGCCTACTCACAGTCTATTGCATAATAATTTGCATAATAATTCATTAAGAAACACCCTTGGAAAGAAGCTACTGTAACAACGTTATCATTGGAAATATTTCAGATGGAATCGCGATTCAAACAGTAGCTCTATGTCTGCTAACTTATGACATGCCCCCCAAAACGTTAATAAGCTTGACATTTATTTAGTGGAAAATCGCTCATGCATAAAAAGCTCAATAGCGATCATTGTCAGTAACAACGCAAAATGCGATATAGCCCTTGTGGAGAAGCTGTCCCGGTAAATTGTATATTACAGTGTTCGTCTTGGTGGCGATCGTTGGTTGAACGTTCCGTTGTACGGTTTAGGCTGAAATAAAATATTGCTTTCATGAACAGATTGACAAGTTTAGGCTGTGTCAATGAAGTTCGGGTTAGTAGTCAGACAGTTTCACCTATTGAAATACTTTTTATTTAAGGGAGTGCCGAACATGTTCTGTCGCCGTTTGACTTCCTACTGAACAGCTGTGGATGTTTTTGTTAGCTACACAGTGTCTCGCGTAGGCTACAGCGTTGCAGTAGGCCTACTGGTTTGAAATCACAGGTAATGATTATTTCACCAACAAATCTTTTACTTGTAATCTAATGTCATAATAAATCGTACAACGAAAATGTATTTGTGAGTAATGTTTATTTTAACGATTGAAAACAGATGCATCATAGACCACTGTAGTATGTGTTTCCCGGGCAACATTGGCTAATGTCATGATGCTAATGCTTCAGTGAAATAGTAGACTACCGTTTCCGAAAGTAGATGTAGTTCCTCAATAATATCAGCTTATATCGTACATTACACTTCACAATTGTGTTTCATATCACAAAGTAAAATGAGTAAATAGTTATCACCCTGGCCTCTTTGCTTGTGGCGTTTCTGCAGCTGCCTTGCAGTAGCGTTAAAGCTATAGCCTAGCTATCTCCCAGAAGTTAACAAGCTGCTAAACTAATGTTCTGCTAGAGGTAGTCACGCGTGTTTCGTGACGTTAGTAGCGTCAGTGACTGTGGCTAGCAAGTTAGCCAGGTAAATAAAAAGACAAGCAACTCAACCAACTTTTGACATGACGTTTTCTAAGTAATCAAAATATTGACGGATGCTAGGGGGGCGGCTATATATAATCCTTGCAGTCTTCTATGCACGTCGTATCTAATGCGTCGTTGCTAACATGTGCCGACGCTGTGACGTAGGCTATTATAACTGAGTAGTCTACCCTTTGCCGACAAAATCAACTTTTTGCCACAAAAACGTTGTATGGTCCTAAACTGTGCAACGGAACGTAAATTCTAATAGAAGCAACTCAATGGAGACCAAGACGAAACTTTTGACAGTGACGTTTTCTATGTAGTCCAAATATTGACCGAGGATTAGGGGGGCAAAAATAATAATAATAAATATATATGTGAGATAACAAAGGTTGCGCCGACGAAGTCGTGCACACCCAATAAATATATATGTGAGAGAACAATGGTTGTGCACACCGAAGGCGTGGCACACCCAATTAGCCATTTCCCTCTAAATTAATGTCAAACTTATTTACGTTTTGGGGGCCATATTTTCAGTTAGCAGACGATACTGTTTGAATCGCGATTCCATCTGAAATATTGCCAGTGACAACATTGTTACAGTAGCTTGTTTCAAATGGGGTTCGCTTGTTTCAAAGGGTGTTCTTAATGAATTATGCAATATGAGTAGGCTAAATGCATAAAAATATCACTAGAAGGGAAAAACTTAAGGGGACAGACCCACCTGCAACCGACGCAAGCAATCACACCCCCACAATTTCCCCAGAAATGGTATGCAGGGAAGATGGCTGAGCGGTTAGGGATCGGGCTACCAATCAGAAGGTTGCAGGTTTGATTCCTGGCTGTGACAAATAACGTTGTGTAGGTAGGTTGGTGCAGAATAGTAAACGTAGTAAGTCGAATCACATCCAATGTGTACATGAATGATATTTAAACCTTTCCAGTGTGAGGTGAGTGACACAGACAACTGGGTGTGTGTCTCCTGTGAGAGTAGAGGAGCGTGTCTGGGGCTGGGGGCTGAGGCCCAGGGCTGGGGGCTGGGGCTGGGGCTGGGGGCTGGGGCTGGGGAGACCTCACTACCACATGCTGAACACAGTCATGCATCAAGAAAAATACAAATGTGAAAATGGATGTTAAAACAGATACCCAGACTTCAAAGTCAGCACCCTAAGATGCAGGTGTCAGAATAAGACTAAGGTCAGGGCAGCATGAGAGGGGAGAGGCGTGTAGTGGTATAAAGAGGATGTGAGCGTGGAGGCAGGAGAGAAGAGGTAGGGTAACAGACAGACATGTCCCTATTCTGAAAAGGACCATTCAGTTATGAGTGAAAAAGCCGCCAGCTCTTTCTGGGGTGAATCATTCTCTGAAGATGGGGGTATTAATTCTTAACTGCCTTTTCGTCTTCCTAAAATTAGACATCGAACCCTCTGAAAGAACATTTAACTTCAGTTCTATCAGTGGTAGGAGGGAGAAAGCTTGAGCTGGATGAGATTTGCTGAAGGGCATCCAGTGTGGCTCTCTAGATACTAGGTGTGTAACAATATATTGTGGTACAATACATTGAGATACAAAAATGTAACAATACGTATCGTGGAGTCATGACGATACATTTTCGATATGACCTTCGTTTTCTCCTATAGGTTGAGCTACCTTTGCGCCACATCTTGCACCTGCGTCTCGTGTACACACAGCATTGAGCATTCACAGCTTGAACTGAGCCGCATTTCCCAGATTTGTTAAGAAGCTCTTAACGCTAAGAGCTTCTTAGGAGCATTCTAGAGTGCTCTTAGAACGCTCCTAAGAAGCTCTTAGCGTTAAGAGAATCTGGGAAACGTGGCCCTGGGCAGTAGCCTAGCAGGGCAAAATGAGTTTGACTGATATAGAAGCCCCGTCCACCTTTTTTTGTTGCACTTTTACTGCTTAAAGAAGTTCTGTCTTCTAACTGTATGTAAAACATCAGCTTTATACACAAACATTGTTACTAAACATACAGAAGTTCAAATAGAATCTTGAAATATTGCACAGCCTCTCTCCAGCCTCTCTCCAGAATCTCTCCAGCCTCTCTCCAGAATCTCTCCAGCCTCTCTCCAGACTCTCTGACTCTTTTCTTATTTTTCTTCTTCTGTCCTGTCCTTAAGAGGTGTCAGCTGCAGTTCTTGTATACCAACCCTGCACACACACACACACACACTCACACACACAGATACACACACATACAGACACTCCTTGAGAGTGAGAGCCTCAGCCCCCCAGTCCCTCAGTCCCTCAGTCCCCCAGCCCCCCAGCCCCCCTGCCCCCCAGTCCCCCAGCCCCCCTGCTCCAGTTGCAGTGGCAGGTGTCTTTTGGGGGTTTGTGTTAACGTGGCTCAACAGCTGCACAAAGGAGCCTGACCCCCCCCCCAGCGGGTGTGTTTAGGGGAGGTGGGAGGTTAGGGGGTTCTCCCTCAAGCGTGCCACATCACCCCTCCTCCCCCACACCAACCCCCTCCTTCCCCACACCAACCCCCTCCTCCCCGACACCAACCCCCTCCTCCCCCCTACCCCCAGCAGATGCTGTTTGAGATCCACAGGTGGTGGAGTGTCTTTCAGGACAAGAGGGAAGATCTCCTCTAGAAGCTGGACCTCTACCTTCTCTGTGTCTGGGGTAATGAACTGAACCTCTGTGCCTTCTCTGTGTCTGGGGTAATGAACTGAACCTCTGTGCCTTCTCTGTGTCTGGGGTAATGAACTGAACCTCTGTGCCTTCTCTGTGTCTGGGGTAATGAACTGAACCTCTGTGCCTTCTCTGTGTCTGGGGTAATGAACTGAACCTCTGTGCCTTCTCTGTGTCTGGGGTAGCCTAATGAACTGAACCTCTGTACCTTCTCTTTGTCTGGGGTAATGAACTGGACCTGCCTCTCTGTGTCTCGGGTAATGAGCCGGTCTCCCTATAACATACTTATAACATTACTCAGCATTCACGTGCAATTTTATTTATTGAGCGGGCGCTTGTATCCATCTAACCTGTTGCATGTACACGACTGTGCATCATGATGGTGTTTGGCACTGGCAGTGATCTGTGTGTTAGTTCAGTGTGTGAGAGTGCAGACAGCTGGAAGTGGATGGTGCTGCCCTGCGTTTCTGTTCCCTCTCCACCCAATCAGACACCGGCTCCAGCTCACTCCTGTTCCCAGAGGACTAGATCCGCCTCTGTCAGCATCTTTTAAACACTCTTCCAACATCTAATTACACAGAGTCTGATGCCTTGTCCAGGGGTGAAAGTTTAAGAGATCCGTGTCTCGGAGGGGGGTCGAGAGGGGGGTGGGGGGTGGTGGGTGGGGTGGCTGTAACATGCCAGCTCGCTAAGCTCTGTGGATCGTCCAAGATGTATTGTTTTAGATGTTGAGTTAGTGATAGCACGATCGGAAACATGTTTTGTCCCGTGTTGGGCTTACGCCTCGTTTTAACTTAAAAGTAGTTGTCTGGTATGTTTCCGGTGATAAGTTTCTGCGGGTCTGACTGGAGGTTCGCCTATATCACAAACTGGAAGTGACAACACCTCGGAATACGAGGACGTCCCTTAAACCGCCCCCTCAAATAAAAACATATTATAGGCTATAGATACTAAACAATTCGCATATTGTGGACAAAACATGTTACCGGTGACTAAACCGCCGTGTGTGGACTGTTCAGTGAGTTGTTCATTTCTAGCGGATGAGTCTATTCGGAATAGAGGTACATTCTTCACTTGTGTCGGAGATAGTGTTTGTAGTTTTTAACGCGTCTAATCCGTTGAATATAATCATGGTTATTACGCGCTTACGTTGTATTTTAGTTGGATATTTGTGTTGATATAAACACAGTTTGGAGACAGATCTAATGTGTACCATTTCATGCACCCCTCTCTGATTATGGACCATTCCAGTCCGGCCAGCCTGGGACCTTCGGCACAATGAGCATACCGTGATCAGCTGTTGTATCTGTGTGTCTAACTTCCCGTACCTCGGCCCCTGGTTCGCTTTCTCACTCCGCCTCTAACGCTGCAGCTCCGGTCTAGTGGGAACTCTTGCCGGTGCTGTGGCCGCGAGAGTTTCCCCACAACAGATTCGCCTATTCACCGCGTGATTTACTCATTTCTTTTATAAAGTATCGACGGGGTAGCGGCTCGGCGGAGTTGCCAGCGTTTTCCACTTGGAAACAGGGAGCGCGCTACGGAGCACCGGGGGTGACTCAACCAAGTTTTTTTCCCTCCGTACCGCCTGAGGAATGAAAAGACTGTGTGAAAGGGAGACCAAAAAAAGCGGTTGATTGAATGAGCAAAATGGAAAGCAAAGATACCGATGTGGAAGGACACGCGCTGCCAGGAGCAACATGTAAGCGCTTTCGTATTTTATATTTTTCATTATAAGGTGGTTTGTGTGTATGTCGGCAGCGTTCCGACTGTTTCAGATTTCAGACACGTCTCTGCTGTGTCTCACATCTCCATTCTCCTGTGAACCATTACCGACAGTGACACACTGACTTTACTATGGAGAGTGTTGAGGAATTCAAAAATACAAATCTTAGTCAAATGTGTCTTCTCAGCCTGAATACCGTTAATTCTAGAACCTGCATCGGCTATCACGCAGATGTCCAATTTATCACAAGTAACCCATTGCACACAGGCTTAAATCCAGCAACAGCTTTACATTAATGTAGGGCAGCATAGCTTAGGCTACAGGAACTCGTTTAGAAAGATCAGACATTATACTGGTGTCCTGCTAATTCTAATCCCTTTGACAACAAAGGAGATGTGCTTGATGTCGTTTAAATGATACTGTTCTGTAAGATCCCCGGCGTCTTGTAATTCACACCACATATTTTCTAAACAGTGCGCGCTCACCGCGTTCACCTTCCATGGCGGCAGCGTGCACCCGAGTGTGAACATGATGATAACACAGACCGCTCTCGATGAGGTCATCGCGCGCCCCCCCCCCACTCCCCCACCTTCCCCGCGTGTTTACATTATGCGGTCACTAGTCAGGCATGCGCTCCCCGATCGCAGCTCGGAGACACCAATCAACCGGACGTGACATCGGACGTCAGGCAGTGTAGCGCAAGTCCTCACACCTCTCCTTCCCGCGTGGGGGGGAGGGGGGGGGGCATGGTGCTGCAGCCTCCACCAGTGACCTCTGACCCTGTGGGGTGGTTGTTACCGTGGTTCCCTGTGGGGCTCAAAGTGGCGTGATCTTCCATCCTGCTGTGTGGGAGCTGGAGGAATGCGGGGGTGGGGGGCACTGGGAAAGAGGTGTTTAAGTGTGTGTGTTTGGGACCTGCTGGGTTGGAGGTGTGTGAGAGAGTGTGTGTGTGTGTAAGAGGGAGAGAAAGAGAATGCGTGTGAGAGAGTAGATATGTGTGTGTTTGAGAAAGACCGTGTGTGAGAGGATGTGTGTGTGTGTGTGCGTATGAGAGAGTGTGTATGTGTGTGTGTGCGAGTGAGAGAGTGTGTGTGTGTGCGAGTGAGAGAGTGTGTGTGTGCGAGTGAGAGAGTGTGTGCGTGAGTGGGTCAGGCTGCTGGGTTGTTTTGGCCCAGACCCAGACAGGAGGTACTTGGCCCCACCCTGCTGGTGGGAACCCAGACCTTCTCCTCACCCCTTCCTCTCCTGGAGGTCTAGCTCTGGACCAGGCTCCTGACCAGACCTTCTCCTCACCCCTTCCTCTCCTGGAGGTCTAGCTCTGGACCAGGCTCCTGACCAGACCTTCTCCTCACCCCTTCCTCTCCTGGAGGTCTAGCTCTGGACCAGGCTCCTGACCAGACCTTCTCCTCACCCCTTCCTCTCCTGGAGGTCTAGCTCTGGACCAGGCTCCTGAAGGAGCTCCGTGGATGACAGCCGTGCTCCACACACACACTCAGGCGCTGCAGGCTCCCCGGGGGAGGGGGCAGCTTACTGGGAGAGCTTTTGTCTACAGATCAAACTGTAGGTTCAAATCCCCCCGCACGTCGCTCTGGATGAAAGTGCCTGCTGTCTGAACACACTCAGAGTCAGGCCGCACAGGAAAGTGTGCAGGGGTATCTTCATACAGGAAACGGGAAGTAGGCCGACCCAGCATGCCGTCGCTTGTGAAGAAATGGCTGTTGTTCGAGGGAGCATTCTGCTGTGGAAGGTGATGCATGGCTGAAGATGTCAGGTGCAGCCCTACTGGTGTCACACAGGCCTCCTCCTCCAGCCTGGGCTGGAAGAACCAGAAGCTGGATCTGATATCTGGCTTGTGATTCATGAGAAGCAGAGCTGCAGACTGCACAATGAGAGGGCTCATGGAGACCTTGCTGAGTGATGGACCCAGTTCTCTGTCACATACCTCAGGCATGTCGAGCCGCATTTTTGTCAAGCCTGACTGACTGGTGTGGTTTTTGGGGGGTGGGGGGGGGGCGGAGGATTAGGCTGGGTGTTGTGTGTCTGTGTGTTGTGTCTTCCATTCCCTAACAAAGATGCTACTGTATCTGATGGGATGGGTCTCTGGGGGGGTGAGGAGGTGGAGATGGTGTTCACCCAGAGGTCGGGTGCAGATGAGGATTGGAAGATTGTGGTTTGCAACCTTCCTTCACACTTCTTCACAGGACAGCCTGTTGTTGATACAAGTCAGAGTTGTTGTCTAGCTTTAGAGTTTGGTTCTGGTTCTGAAAGGGACTCTTAACTCTTCCTAGAACCCAGTCTGGGGCAGAACCAGAGAACACTAGCCAGATTAGTGCACGTACCACCAGGGCTGAGGCCTTGCCACAGCGGCCTGGGTTCAGATCCGGCCCGGGCTGGGGTAGGAAATAGGAAAAATCCTAAATATAATGCATCAGAGAACCTGAGGAGTGCTATCTGACCAGCAGGGAGTCCTGTCAGGCAGGCTGGAGCTCTGCTGTGTCAGGACTGTTGAAGGACATCTTCTAATCCCCTTTGTCTTCAGGCCTGCCGTCCTCCGGGCCTCTCTCGTTCCTCCTCCCGGCCTCTCTCGTTCCTCCCCGGCCTCTCTCGTTCCTCTGGGCCTCTCTCGTTCCTCCCGGCCTCTCTCGTTCCTCTGGGCCTCTCTCGTTCCTCCCGGCCTCTCTCGTTCCTCCCGGCCTCTCTCGTTCCTCCGGGCCTCTCTCGTTCCTCCCGGCCTCTCTCGTTCCTCCCACCTCTTCTTCTCCCGGCCTCTCTCGTTCCTCCCGGGCCTCTCTCGTTCCTCCCGGCCTCTCTCGTTCCTCCCGACCTCTTTCATTCTTCCCGGCCTCTCTCGTTCCTCCCAGCCTCTCTCGTTTCTCCAGCCGTGTCCTGCTGAACACGTCCACCTTCTACGTCCCAGGCGTTTGTAGCGAGCGTCTACGCCCACCGGATGAAGAGAAGGGATGTTTGGACGCATGAATTCAGCAGACACGGTATCTGTATGGTGATTGTGCTCAGCTGGGCTGTGGAAATGTCAACCTCGTCGTCGGGGAATTCTCATTCTTGAGCCACATTGTCACACGTCATTACCTGAGCATGTTGCTGGAGGCAAACATTGGCAAACGGTTTGAATACTGAATGTGATTTGCACATGTGTGATGATGCATGCGTCAGACGCATACCTAAACAGTATCAACATCATAAGAGGCAGTGTTCTGATACTACAGAGAGTACTCTAGTATGGATACTACACAGTACTCTAGTATGGATACTACACAGTACTCTAGTATGGATACTACACGGTACTCTAGTATGCATACTACACGGTACTCTAGTATGGATACTACACAGTACTCTAGTATGGATACTACACAGTACTCTAGTATGGATACTACACAGTACTCTAGTATGGATACTACACAGTACTCTAGTATGCATACTACACGGTACTCTAGTATGGATACTACACAGTATTCTAGTACTACAAACTGCTATAGCGGTTGTCGAAGTGCACCCTGCTGGTTTCTACATCTAAACTGGAGCAGAAATGTGTTGCTGTGTGCCGACAAGCTACCAGCACAAAAATAATTCATTACCTCTGAAGACTTCAATTATCTTGTGAAACAAAATGAAGAAATGCTGCCAATGTTCTCTCTTTCTTTAAGAAAGGGAGGGAGTTAGTGTTACATAATCTCATTGATAATTTTCCGGCCTTTGTTTTTCTAATCTCATCCTGATACAGTGGACAAAGATGTCCAATCAGACAGAAGGCTCCACTGGGAATAATCCGGTTAATTCCACATGTACACTTGCAACCGAAGATTATGTTACCAACCAAGTGCCGGTTTCCCAATATAAAACTAATCTGTTTTACAGTTTTGGAGGAATACGCATATTTAAAAGGATTAGGCCAACCACAGAGGATGGAGCAGACAGGAAGTGGAGGAACATGTCTTCCTGTCAGGACGATGAACCTGTGATAGAGGGCTCATGGGCTAGGCTGCAGGGGAGAGAGGGAGTTAGGGGGGGAGAGAGGGAGTTAGGAGGGGAGAGGGGGAAGTTAGGAGGGGAGGAGTTAGGAGGGGAGAGGGGGAGTGAGGAGGGGAGAGGGGGAGTCAGGAGGGGAGAGAGGGAGTTAGGAGGGAAGAGGGGGAGTGAGAAAGGGAGAGAGGGAGTGAGGAGAGGGGGAGTTAGGAGGGGAGAGGTGGAGTTAGGAGGGGGAGAGAGGGAGTTAGGAGGGAGAGAGGGAGTTAGGAGGGGAGTGGGGGAGTGAGGAGGGGAGGGGAGAGGGGATGTTAGGAGGGAGAGAGGGAGTTAGGAGGGGGAGTGGGGGGAGTGGGTAGGAGGGGAGAGAGGGAGTTAGGAGGGGAGTGGGGGCGTGAGTGAGGAGGGTTTAGTGCGGAGAGGGGCGAGGAGGGAGTTAGTGGGGGAGTGAGGAGCGAGAGAGGGAGTTAGTGGGGGAGTGTGAGGAGGGGGAGAGAGGGAGTTAGGAGGGGAGAGGGGGAGTGAGGAGGGAGTGAGGAGGGGAGAGAGGGATTTAGGAGCGGAAAGAGACTCTTTACTACATGAACGAATGGGACCAAAACCCTCACTCAGCACTTCATGTAAATTCCTTGTTTGTGGAGGCAGGAATGTGTCTGGGTGGGTTAGAGGGCTGAGGAGGGGACAGGAGGGGACAGGTTAGAGGGCTGAGGAGGGGACAGGAGTGTCCGGGTTAGAGGACTGAGGAGGGGACAGGAGTGTCCGGGTTAGAGGGCTGAGGAGGGGACAGGAGTGTCCGGGTTAGAGGACTGAGGAGGGGACAGGAGTGTCCAGGTTAGAGGGCTGAGGAGGGGACAGGAGGGGACAGGAGTGTCCAGGTTAGAGGGCTGAGGAGGGGACAGGAGTGTCCAGGTTAGAGGGCTGAGGAGGGGACAGGAGTGTCCAGGTTAGAGGGCTGAGGAGGGGACAGGAGGGGACAGGAGTGTCCAGGTTAGAGGGCTGAGGAGGGGACAGGAGTGTCCAGGTTAGAGGGCTGAGGAGGGGACAGGAGTGTACGGGTTAGAGGACTGAGGAGGGGACAGGAGTGTCCAGGTTAGAGGGCTGAGGAGGGGACAGGAGTGTCCGGGTTAGAGGGCTGAGGAGGGGACAGGAGTGTCCAGGTTAGAGGACTGAGGAGGGGACAGGAGTGTCCAGGTTAGAGGGCTGAGGAGGGGACAGGAGTGTCCAGGTTAGAGGGCTGAGGAGGGGACAGGAGTGTCCAGGTTAGAGGGCTGAGGAGGGGACAGGAGTGTCCGGGTTAGAGGACTGAGGAGGGGACAGGAGTGTCCGGGTTAGAGGGCTGAGGAGGAGACAGGAGTGTCCAGGTTAGAGGGCTGAGGAGAGGACAGGAGGGGACAGGAGTGTCCGGGTTAGAGGACTGAGGAGGGGACAGGAGTGTCCAGGTTAGAGGGCTGAGGAGGGGAGAGGAGTGTCCGGGTTAGAGGACTGAGGAGGGGAGAGGAGTGTCCAGGTTAGAGGACTGAGGAGGGGAGAGGAGTGTCCGGGTTAGAGGACTGAGGAGGGGAGAGGAGTGTCCGGGTTAGAGGACTGAGGAGGGGACAGGAGTGTCCAGGTTAGAGGGCTGAGGAGGGGACAGGAGTGTCCAGGTTAGAGGGCTGAGGAGGGGACAGGAGTGTCCGGGTTAGAGGACTGAGGAGGGGACAGGAGTGTCCAGGTTAGAGGGCTGAGGAGGGGACAGGAGTGTCCAGGTTAGAGGGCTGAGGAGAGGACAGGAGGGGACAGGAGTGTCCGGGTTAGAGGACTGAGGAGGGGACAGGAGTGTCCAGGTTAGAGGGCTGAGGAGGGGAGAGGAGTGTCCGGGTTAGAGGACTGAGGAGGGGAGAGGAGTGTCCAGGTTAGAGGACTGAGGAGGGGACAGGAGTGTCCAGGTTAGAGGGCTGAGGAGGGGAGAGGAGCTCTGGCAGCGTGGGGGCGTTTGAAGTCTGCTCTTTTATCAACAAGCAGGTCTGCTGGAGAGACTCTCTCAAGGATAACAATGGAAGGGGGTTTCGCTCTCTGGTGAAGAGGGGGCCCCTGTATGTGTGTTGGTGTGTGTGTTTGTGTGTGTGTGTGTGGTGTGTGTGTGTGTGTGTGTGTGGTGGGTGTTTGAAACTCTAGGCATTGTCTTCATGGTGGGGTATTTCCCTCACAACAGAAGAGGTGTAGCTTTTGCATAACTGTGAAGGGTAAAGAGAGAGGTGGGGAAGAGAGAGGGAGGGAGGTGGGGGGGGAGGGAGGACAAAGGGAGGGAGGGAGGAGAGATAGGAGAGAGAGTAGGAGGGATGGTTTGAAAGAGGACATTTAAGGAGAGAGAGTCAGGGAGATGTGAGAGAGAGCGAGATTGAGAGAGAGATAGTCAGAGAGAGATAGAAAGAGAGAGGTTGACCTGAGCACAATCTCTCTAAACGCTGTTGTTGGCTGTGGCTGACTTGGCCTCTTCTTCAGTTGAAGTAGCTCTCCTCCAGATGAGGCCCCCTGTAGAGGCTGACAGGCATTGTTGGACGTAATTTAGGTTTCCTGGCTTTAGGAGCTTGTTCTCCTGTTGCTAATTCTCTCTGTGAAGCTCTGAAGCTCTGGGCCCCATTCATATTCATGCTGCTCCCCCCTAGCCCATCTACCGTCATCACAGTTAAGAGTTTGTCAGGGTGGTTGAGACAGCAGCAGATAGGTTAACACATCCACAGATGTAGAAAAGCTCTCCTCAGTGGAGATGGTACGGGCACAGAAGTTGGGGGCTATTTCGGTGGTGTTTGAGGGCCTTTGTGTTCAGCCAGGTCTGTGTTTTGGAGCGCAGCCTGTTGAAACACGATGGAGGTGGACCACACCTGCTCCTGCAGCGCCTCACTGCAGACACTCCCACATCAGACACTCCCACTGCAGACACTCCCACATCACAACCACACTCTGACACACAGGTACTGTGGTGTAAACATCAACATTTACCTGACTTCTTTAGTGGAGAAAGTGGTGACAAGCATGCTGACCAGCTCTCCAGGCACAAGGAGCCCTGAAAGCCCATCCTCTCTCTCTCTCTCTCTCTCTCCCTCTCTCTCTCCCCCTCTCTCTCCCTTCCCCTGCAGGGGATTCCTGAGACTGTACAGCTGTACCCCGCTTTGATGTACTAACACACACACACACAGACACACACACAGGACTAGGGGAGGGAGGTCAGGTGGCTGGATGCCATAGCAACGGCCTGCCACCTCCACACATCCCAGAATAACCCAGACAGCCTGCTGTCGGTCGTGAGAAAGATCCCTGCTAATATTAGTCTGGACCGTCTCTGTTAAAGGCCAGGGTCCAGGCGTCATGGCCACGCCCCCAGGCGTCATGGCCACGCCCCTAGACACCCCCTCACAGCAGAGAGCTGGCGGCCATCTTGTCAAGTCCACAGGGACACTGAACCCACCGATACTCTTTTCACAGTGAGGCTGGATTTGAACCCAATGAACCAAGTGAGGTCCGTACAGGAATCTCGTTTGTTGAGTTTGGTGTGGCAGACTTGACTGACCTCTGACCTAAACGCCATCAAAGACGTGGGGTCAGTTCTAACACCATCTGCAGGCCAGCTGGAATCACCCAAACTCCACAATATTCCTGTGGCTGAATGAGACATATTCCCACAGACACAGTCCAAGACCTCGTGGACAGATTTCCCAGGAGAGGAGGTGTCATGGCCACCTTGGGGCATGGAGTGGGATGTTATAAAAGCTCCTGTAGGTGTAATGTGTAGGTGTACCAATGCCTATATATGCCCAATGTCGATATAGTGTCGATCTGATCTGACTTACAGCCTGTATGAGGGCTCTGCTAGCAGAGTCATGGTCTCTCCTCTAGCAGAGTCATGGTCTCTCCTCTAGCAGAGTCATGGTCTCTCCTCTAGCAGAGTCCTGGTCTCCTCTCCTCTAGCAGAGTCATGGTCTCCTCTCCTCTAGCTGAGTCCTGGTATCTCCTCTCCTCTAGCATAGTCATGGTCTCTCCTCTAGCAGAGTCATGGTCTCTCCTCTAGCAGCGTCATGGTCTCTCCTCTCCTCTAGCAGAGTCCTGGTCTCCTTTCCTCTAGCATAGTCATGGTCTCTCCTCTCCTCTAGCATAGTCATGGTCTCTCCTCTCCTCTAGCATAGTCATGGTCTCTCCTCTCCTCTAGCAGAGTCCTGGTCTCTCCTTCCTCTAGCAGAGTCCCGGTCTCTCCTCTCCTCTAGCAGAGTCCCGGTATCTCCTCTCACTGAGAGGACACAGCCCTGTGGCTGGTTGCTCTCCTGTGGAACCTAAATGACAGATGTGTCGGGGCCTGTTGAGCCTCAGAGCCACACTAATAAGGACTGTGGGATCCCTAATTGTATGTTTTGTGTTTAGAAGATCAGTGCTGGTGTTCCTGAGGTAGTGACTTTGAGAAAGACTGTGTTTAGGACTGTACCTCCCATCTCCCTCAGAGCGCCCTGACACACCCAGCCCCCTCTGAACCACAACAAGCTCACCATGCAGGGTTTCCAGCAGAACATGTGTTAGTTAAGGTGGTAGGGGAGGGTTTGCCGTCAGACCGGGGTGGGGGTTTGCAACACACGGCAGGCCTTTGTTGCTTAGGCCTTAGCTGCAAAGTGCTGTGGGAAACCTTGCGATGACACAACAATGTTGACAATGGCTGGCGTGTCACTCAGTATCTCCACAAAGCTGTGTGTTTGCACATGTGTGCTGTGTTTGGACGCGTGTGTGTATGTGCCTTCATGCTTGTATGTGTGCATGTGTGTTTTTGTGTGTGTGTGTTTGTTTGTGTGTGTGTGTGGGGGCTGCCAGCACAGAGATAACTTACTCGTCCGTTCAGCTCCGCTGAGCCAGGAACACACTCTGGCTTTGTCACACACACT
The DNA here is from genome assembly GCA_903064625.1 of Mallotus villosus. Taxonomy (NCBI): domain Eukaryota; kingdom Metazoa; phylum Chordata; class Actinopteri; order Osmeriformes; family Salangidae; genus Mallotus; species Mallotus villosus. Next base: position 156,755 of record CAEFZP010002616.1, read on the forward strand.
CACACACACACTCACACACACACCTACACACTCACACACCACACATACACCTACACACCACACACACACACACACCTACACACTCATACCCCCAGGGTTAGGAGCATGTCAAAGTGAGGCAGTGGATAAAGAGGTGTTCTCTGTGGTGGTAGAGACTGACCAGACCAGAGACTGACCAGACCGTTCTCTGTGGTGGTAGAGACTGACCAGACCAGAGACTGACCAGACCGTTCTCTGTGGTGGTAGAGACTGACCAGACCAGAGACTGACCAGACCGTTCTCTGTGGTGGTAGAGACTGACCAGACTAGAGACTGACCAGACCGTTCTCTGTAGTGGTAGAGACTGACCAGACCGTTCTCTGTGGTGCTAGAGACTGACCAGACCAGAGACTGACCACACCAGAGACTGACCAGACCAGAGACTGACCAGACTGCTCACTGTGGTGGTAGAGACTGACCAGACCGGCGCTGTGTTCTACAGAAGACACATATCCAGATGAAGATTGGGACTGAGCTCTGTTGTAGATACAGAAGCTCTGTCAGGGGCCTGTTCCATAAAGCAAGTTTACTGAATAAGACAGGCTTATATCAGTTAGTTTCCCTGACACAAGCCGGGCTTACTCTGTAAACTGGCTTCATGAAACAGAGTTCAGTCAGATCAGGTCCCACCAGGACACCTGCCTCTCCTACTGGGGAACATCTGAACACACAGTGGGGCGACAACTGGATTTTATGGACATTATCTCACAGTTGTACTTTTGAACCCCAGAAGCATGCATACACACACACAAACACACACACAAAGAGAGAGAGAGCTGGTGTGGGGCCAGTGGTGATTGTTTACACTGGGCTTTCAGTGTGCCTGGGCCTCTGTAGGACCCCTCCCACTCACAGACTCACACCACACCACACCCACCACACACACCACACACACACACACACACACACACACACCACACACACCACACACACTCTTCCGGGGCGAGAGGGGATCAGGGGGGAGGGGCAAGGGGGGCAATCATGAGGTCATTCATTACTTGCCTGTCCCACTCAAATGAGAGGCAGATCTCATATCTGTTCTCCCTCTGAGATTCCCCTGTCTCCCTGGTGCAGTGTTATGTCATCCTGTTGTCCAGCTTGGTTCTAACAGGAGCATGGGAACATGTTTCCACCCTGTTTACTCAGCGCTCAGTATTTTGCTAACTTTGTTTGAGCCCCGTTCTAGGCCTAAGAAGGCCTGGGCTCCTATTTAGCAGGTCTGTTATCGTGTCCTGGCGTCAGCAGCTCCTGATATTCCAGAAGGTTCTCTCTCTGTCGTCTCTCCTAGCTTCCTAACCTCCCAGCCCTGCCTCGTGTCTGGTGTGGCGTGTCTGCTGGGTCTTCTTAGAGGCACTATTTCTCCATCACTTTGGCTAACTGTGTGTGCTGAATGATTGAATGTGGTGTTGGCAGGTGCCTCCACCTGTCTGAGCATATACCACCCAACACACTGGGAGACATGTGATCTGATTGGTCTGATGTGATCTACCTGCTCGGCACACCCGTTGTGTCATGCTCTGCGAATCCTCCTGGTTTCCTAGGTAACCCCAGCTGCTGTTGCAGTTCAGGATATGACATCACCGCTGGTTGTCTGATCTTTGTGATGACATGTGATGACATGATCTGGAGGAGGACACACAGGTGGAGAGTCAGGGTCAGATGGCTGAGCGGTTAGGGAGTCGGGCCATCCAACTACCTTCTGCAATCGGAATGTATTTGGTTCGATTCCCGGCCATGCCAAATGACGTTGTGTCCTTGGGCAAGGCACTTCACCCACTTCACCCTACTTGCCTCGGGGAGTATGTCCCTGTACTTACTGTAAGTCGTTCTGTTTAGGAGCGTCTGCTAAATGACTAAATGAAATGTAGACATACACACAGTTGGAAGTCCATGTGTCAGCCCAAAGCCTGCCCTAGTGTGCCCCTGTGTTCTGTGTTTATCAGGTGCACCTGTGTTCTGGTTTATAGTTTCACCCGTGTTCTGTGTTTATCAGGTGCACCTGTGTCCTGTGGATTGTCTGTCAGTGGTCTCGTTAGAGTTGTTGCGTTCACATGTGTCTGGTTTGGTTTGATATTCATTTACACCATGCCCCTCCTCCCTGTTAAACCATGCCCCTGCTTGCCAGTGGGGCCTTAGATAGACCAGAGTAGCAGGGTGTCCCAGACCAGACACACTCGCCCTCTCTCTCTAGAGACGCACACTCGCTCCAGGACACACCAAGAGCCTCTCTGTTCTCTTCGCCAACATTTCAGGGAGTTATCGAGCTTTATTTATCGGTCAATTACTGTGTCAGAGGGACTATTGTTTTCCAATTGAATTTTCCTAACAGTGTTTCACAACAGACTGTGTGTGGATAGTTTGTAATCAGGAGTCTTTCACAGCTGCAGATAAGCGTCTCTGCCACGAAGTCAGGTTGTTTGTTGTAGACGCTGTGTTTGTGTGACTCATCACCCAGCATCACATCACAAACAGCAGCGGTCATTAAACAGCGCTGGAAAAAACACTGTATGTTGCGTGAAATCATGTCCTGTCTGTAATTCGTAGTGTAGTTGTGTAGTAAACGTGTCTGCTGAACACAATGTAACACAGAAGTGTGTCTGCTTCATATGTCGCTCTGGGCCACAGGACTGAGAACAGTCCTAGCAGGAAGTGGCAGACCAGCTGGGCTTTTCCATTGGACGCTGCCACCTGCAGACAGGAAGTGACTGTGCAGAAGGTGCTGCTGACAGGAAGTGACGCGTGAGATGGTAGTGACCTGCTGCTTGTCAAGCTGCTGGTCTGTTTTCAGCTGGTGCTCTGCACGCAGGGGGCGGGACCTCTGAAGAGCACGATGATCCAGCTTTCTGCTCCAGCTAGGGGATACACAGAGAAGACTGAGTGTGTGTGAGTTTGAATGAGTGTGTGTGTGTGTTTGTGTGGGAGTGTGTCTGTGTGTGTCTGTGTTTGAGTGTGTGTGTGTGTTTTGAGTGTGTGTGTGCCACAACAGCTATGGGTGCCTTGATGTCTCCAAACCTTTCTGACTATACAGTGCCAAAGTGATCTTCCTTGTTCAGTGTGTGTGTGTCTGAGTGTGTGTGTGTGTGTCTGAGTGTGTGTGTCTGTGTGTGTCTGTGTGTCTGAGTGTGTGTGTCTGATTGTGTGTGATGATGGTGGAGGTGGGGCACAGGTCGGGAAGGTGGAGGTTGATTCATTCTTATGACGTACACAGCCTAGGAAGGGGCTGATAAAGTGTGTCTCTGGAGAAGAGGTGCATCATTAGCCTGACTCTGAACCACGTACTGCTAGCTCCTGTTAGCCTGACTCTGAACCATGTACTGCTAGCTCCTGTTAGCCTGACTCTGAACCACGTACTGCTAGCTCCTGTTAGCCTGACTCTGAACCACGTACTGCTAGCTCCTGTTAGCCTGACTCTGAACCACGTACTGCTAGCTCCTGTTAGCCTGACTCTGAACCACGTACTGCTAGCTCCTGTTAGCCTGACTCTGAACCACGTACTGCTAGCTCCTGTTAGCCTGACTCTGAACCACGTACTGCTAGCTCCTGTTAGCCTGACTCTGAACCACATACTATTAGCTCCTGTTAGCCTGAATCTGAACCATGTACTGCTAGCTCTTGTTAGCCTGACTCTGTTAGCCTGACTGCTAGCTCCTGTTAGCTTTGACTAAATCTGATTCTGTGTGTTCGGGGTTAGTCAAGAACATGTTAACTGAGGTAACTGTTTACAAGTCAACCTGTCTGTCCTTGCCAGTCCGGGGTGACCGTGATCGTGCTTTAAACGATGACTCGACAGATGTTCGAGTCTAGGAAACCCATTTGTGCAGATATCACATTAGCATGTCCACAAGCACACTATGTGTGTGTGTGTGTGTGTGTGTGTAAGTGCCAGGCTGGGTTGCTGTCAAGGTTACTAGCCTGGGGTTTATGATGCTGGCTGCACTGATTGTTAGAGTCAATATCCCCCCCCACACACACACCCACCCATGCACACGCAAATACTCACACATATTCTCACACGTAGACACACACAGAAGTTGAAGTTTTTAAATAATTATCAAACTTTATTTTTATTTTTTATTTCACCTTTATTTAGCCAGGTAGGCTAGTTGAGAACAAGTTCTCATTTACAACTGCGACCTGGCCAAGATACAGCATAGCAATAAGACACATACAACAGAGTTTCACATAGAATACACAAACATAATAAGCACAGTAATTACAAATAAAACAGTTTAACACTGAGGATAAAAGTGCAGGTAGAAATACTGGAGTGCAACGGAGCAAGATTAAATAAATAAATAAGTACACTATTGGTGTGAGGTAGATAGGTGGGCTGTTTAGGTACAAGTGCAGTGATCTGTGAGCTGCTCTGACAGCTGGTGCTTAAAGCTGGAGAGGGAGATGAAAGTCTCCAACTTCAGAGACCTTTGTAATAAGTTCCAGTCATTGGCAGCAGAGAACTGGAAAGAAAGTCGACCAAATGAGGAATTGGTTTTGGGGGTAACCAGTGAGATGTACCTGCTGGAGCGTGTGCTACGGGTGGGTACTACCATGGTGACCAAAGAGCTAAGGTAAGACGGGGTTTTACCTAGCAGGGATTTGTAAATAACCTGCAGCCAGTGGGTTAGGCGTCGGGTGTGAAGCGATGGCCAGCCAATGAGAGCGTACAGGTCACAGTGGTGGGTAGTGTATGGGGCATTGGTGACAAAACGGATGGCACTGTGATAGGCAACATCCAATTTATTGAGTAGATTGTTGGCGGCTAATTTATATATGACATCGCCAAAGTCGAGGATTGGTAAGATGGTCAATTTAACAAGGGTATGTTTGGCAGCATTAGTAAAGGATGCCTTGTTGCGATATAGAAAGCCGATTCTAGATTTAACTTTTGATTGCAGGTGCATAATGTGAGTCTGGAAGGAGAGTTTACAATCCAACCAGACACCTAGATATTTATAGTTGTCCACATATTCTAAGTCAGAGCCGTCCAGAGTGTTGATGCTGGACGGACAGGCGGGTGCAGACAGTGACCGATTGAAAAGCATGCATTTGGTTTTACTTGTGTTTAAGAGCAGTTGGAGGCCACGGAAGGAGAGTTGTATGGCGTTGAAGCTCGTCTGGAGGTTACTTAGCACAGTGTCTAGAGAGGGGCCAGAGGTATAAAGGATGGTATCATCTGCATAGAGGTGAATCAAAGAGTCACCAGCGGCAAGAGCAACATCATTGATGTAAACCGAGAAAAGAGTCTGCCCGAGAATTGAACCTTGCGGCACCCCCATAGAGACTGCCAGAGGTCCGGACAACAGGCCCTCCGATTTGACACACTGAACTCTATCAGAAAAGTAGTTGGTAAACCAGGCCAGGCAATTGTTTGAGAACCCCAGGCTGTTGAGTCTACCAATAAGAATGTTGTGATTGACAGAGTCGAAAGCTTTGGCCAGGTCGATGAAGACGGCTGCACAATAGTGTCTCTTATCGATGGCATTTATGATATCGTTTAAGACCTTGAGCGTGGCCGAAGTGACAAACAATGACAACACACATACACACACACACACAGAGACAAACACACACCCGCTCATTGGTGAGTGTGTAGAGGAGGCTCTCTGTGGCCTGACGAAGGCAGGATCCAGATCCTGCTTCTGGTGTAAGCTGATCTTCTGCTAGTGTGTGTACCAGCTAGTGTGTGTATCAGCTAGTGTGTGTACCAGCTAGTGTGTGTACCAGCTAGTGTGTGTACCAGCTAGTGTGTGTATCAGCTAGTGTGTGGCCTGACTCACTATCCTCCCTCTCTCTGTGTCTGCATCTCTCTCTCTCTCTCTCTCTCTCTCTCTCTCTCTCTCTCTCTCCGCCTCTCTGCTCTGCAGCGTCATGGAATATTCATCATCTGAACTCTGCAGATCCTCTTCTATTCTCTTGTGGCTCACGTGTGTGTGTGTGCGTGGTGTGTGCTTGTGTGTGCGTGGTGTGAGTGTGTGCTTGTGTGTGCGTGGTGTGTGTGGGTGTGGTGTGTCTAGTAACAGTATGTGCTGTTAATGTAACTCAGACAGACTACTGAGTAATGTCACCGTGGCTTGAACTGGTGCAGGCAGGTTCGTATCGGTTTGGAATCAAACCAATGTCTCTGGCCGACGCCTCTTCCACTGCACAGGATTGTGGGTCAGAACAGCCTGCTGGTCACACGCTGTCTAATGCTGCCAGGTGTAGTAGGGCATCCTGGTGGACTTGGATACTAAATAGTACTATGGGTGTAGATGTTGTTCCACACTGCTCAGTGTCCCATGTTGATGACATCACAGCTGTCTGACAATGTCCCATGTTAATAACATCACAGCTCTTCGACAGTGTCCCATGTTGATGACATTGGAGCTCCCCCACAGTGTCCCAAGTTGATGACATCATGGCTCCCCCAGAGTGTCCCATGTTGATGACATCACAGCCCCCCCTAGTGAGGGCATGCGATGTGGAGCCTGAGAACACAGCTGAGGTGGATGTTGCAGGAGACATCATCCCACACATCATCCCTTTCATCATCCCACTCATGTCTGGATGAGAACGAGCCCACTGTTTTGGAACAAACCCTCACAAGCTTGGCTGTGATGTAAACACCTTCCTAACAGGGAAAGCGTTGAAATGAATTCTGCTTCATAACACTGCAGTGCATGTTCCATTTATAAATGACCATCATGGTGTCCAAACCCCAATCATGCACTTGCTCCCCACCCCTCCCTCCCTATCTCCTTTTTCTGTTCCTATCCAATTTTCCCTCTCTCTCTCTCCCTCCCTGCCTCCCTCCTCATCTCCCCCTCCCCTCCCTCATCTCTCCTAGTGCAGTGTTTCTGGCAGTTGTCCCGTTGCCATGCAGGGGTCTTGACAAAGGCTGCTCTCTCTGGGACAGAGTGTCTCTCTCTCTCTCTGGCGATGCTCTTTCATAAACTCTCTCTTCTCAGCCCCGGAGTCTATACCCCCGCCTCTCTCTCTGTCTGCATCTCTCTCTGTCGGCATCTCTCTCTCTGTCTGCATCTCTCTCTCTGTCTCTCTGTCTGCATCTCTCTCTCTCTCTCTCTCTCTGTATCTCTCTCTCTCTCTCTCTCTCTCTCTCTGTCGGCATCTCTCTTTCTGTCTGCATATCTCTCTCTCTCTGTATCTCTCTCTCTGTCTTCATCTCTCTCGCTGTATCTCTCTGTGTCGCTTGTTTCCCCCCCACACACACACCACCTCCATCAGGTTAGTTTAAGACGTCGCTGTCTGTGATGAGAGTGTGGTGTCTGTGTGGCACTGCTACCCCCTTCATTCTCCACCCCTCCACTCCTCAACCCCTCCACTCATTCACCCCTCCACTCCCTCACTTCTCCACCCCTCCACTCATCCACTCATCCACCCCTCCACTCCCTCACTCCTCCACCCCTCCACTTCTCCACTCATCCACCCCTCCACTCATCCACTCCTCCACTCTCTTTAACACAATCGGTTCCTCTTGTATCATGGAGGGTCTGAGAGAGAGGCAGCTGCAGAGTCTCGCTCTGCCAGGAAGTTGTCGGTTCACTCAGGCCCCGAGCTCGACCAGTCACCGTCCAGAGGTGCTACAGGAGGCAGGGGTGGAGGCAGGGGTGGAGGCAGAGGTTTGGCTCACACTACTATCCAGCTAACTGGACCCGCTACATTACCACTGTCTACAGGGTTCCTACAGGGATGCAGAAAGGCATCGCTGGTGGTCTAATGTAAAAGCTTAGCGACTTCAAAGAAACTTTGATTTTCCTGCTTCAGGAAGCTGAGTCAGGTTGTAGTCTTATTGATTCTACTGGAATATAGATCTGCACACCGGAGATCTTCCAACACTGCTGTCTTTGAAGTCCAGGGCTAAACTGGGGTGTTCTTTGTGGCAGCTGAATGTTGTGAGATGGGCCTGGATGATGCTTGTGAGGTGGGTCTGGAGGATGGTTGTGGGTCTGGAGGATGGTTGTGGGTCTGGAGGATGGTTGTGAGGTGGGTCTGGAGGATGGTTGTGAGGTGGGTCTGGAGGATGGTTGTGAGGTGGGTCTGGAGGATGGTTGTGAGGTGGGTCTGGAGGATGGTTGTGAGGTGGGTCTGGAGGATGGTTGTGGATGGACAGAGACACCTGGACAGGCTATGAGGGTTTCCACTGGGATGTGGAAATCTGACCTGGAAATCTGTCCTGCATAGGGAAGACCCAAGCAAAACAATATTATACAGTATAAAGTTAAACATGCATACGGTATATTAAAGTTGTTAATGAGTATATGAATTTGCAAAAGCTGTTCAACTCCAGTTTAAAAAATGTATTAAGATCTTATTTAATGTGAGAGTAGAAGAACCCTGTTGTGGCTCCTGGAGCTGGGCTGGCTTGCGGTCTCTCCTCCCCAGCTAGCACCGCCTCTCTCTCCTCCCCAGATAGCACGCTGTTTCCTGCTCTGTGGAATGAAGACAATCCAGTCCAGCCTCCTGGTTCTGAGCTGTGCAGTTCCTGGTTCTAAACTGTGTGGTGCCTGGTTCTAAGATGTGTGGTTCCTGGTTCTAAACGGTGTAGTTCCTGGTTCTAAGCTGTGTAGTTCCTGATTCTAAGATGTGTAGTTCCTGGTTCTAAGATGTGTGGTTCCTGGTTCTAAGCGGTGTTGTTCCTGGTTCTAAGCTGTGTAGTTCCTGGTTCTAAGCAGTGTGGTTCCTGGTTCTAAGATGTGTGGTTCCTGGTTCTAAACGGTGTGGTGCCTGGTTCTAAGATGTGTGGTTCCTGGTTCTAAACTGTGTAGTTCCTGGTTCTAGGCTGTGTAGTTTCTGGTTCTAAGCTGTGTGGTTCCTGGTTCTAAGTGGTGTGGTTCCTGGTTCTAAGCGGTGTGGTTCTAAGCGGTGTGGTTCCTGCTTCTAAGCTGTGTGGTTCTAAGTGGTGTGGTTCCTGGTTCTAAGCGGTGTGGTTCTAAGCGGTGTGGTTCCTGCTTCTAAGCTGTGTGGTTCCTGGTTCTAAGCTGTGTGGTTCCTGGGTTCTGACTCCCCCTCTCCGCTGTCTCCACAGCTCCGCCTCCTCCTCTGGACATGCCTCCCGCCGTGCAGGCCCCCCAGGAGGTCAGCCCCCCTCTGGACACCGCCCCCGCCCAGAGGGCCGACTCCCCCCTCAAGACCGACACGGATGGGACAGCGAGGACCCCCACCAAGGCTGACCTCACACCCAAGTCTCCTGCCTCCCCCGGGCCCCTGCACAGGAAGGGTAAGGTGGAAACAGCTTGGAAGGCTGACGGAGTTGTTGGAGCTGTGAACAGCTTTGGGTGTTGTTTTACTGTGTGTGTGACCACAGCAAAGGAAAGTTGTGTAATGGACTCCAGTTCTTGGATCTGAGAGCTAAAGTGATCCTAATTAGGCTAACTGTTTTCGAGCATGAAGTGATAATTGGGCAATTACGTCAGTGCTTATGTGAAATTATCCAGCCTGTTGAGAAAGAGAGATGTTTCCGTCCAGCCGACTCCCACTGGCCTCAGTCTGACACGGCCTCAGTCTGACACAGCCTCAGTCTGACACAGCCTCAGTCTGACGGGGCCTCAGTCTGACACAGCCTCAGTCTGACACAGCCTCAGTCTGACACAGCCTCAGTCTGACGGGGCCTCAGTCTGACAGGGCCTCAGTCTGACACAGCCTCAGTCTGACAGGGCCTCAGTCTGACACAGCCTCAGTCTGACACGGCCTCAGTCTGACACGGCCTCAGTCTGACGGGGCCTCAGTCTGACACAGCCTCAGTCTGACACAGCCTCAGTCTGACACAGCCTCAGTCTGACACAGCCTCAGTCTGACACAGCCTCAGTCTGACAGGGCCTCAGTCTGACACAGCCTCAGTCTGACACAGTCTCAGTCTGACACAGCCTCAGTCTGACACAGCCTCAGTCTGACGGGGCCTCAGTCTGACACAGCCTCAGTCTGACACAGCCTCAGTCTGACAGGGCCTCAGTCTGGGTTCTGTCCAGGAACCTTGTGGCAGAGTGGCTGCACATCTCTCGTTTCGGTCATGTCAGGACAGGACACACCACATCAAGAAGGACCTGCGTATCTTTGGGTTCCTAATGCCGCCAAAATCCCAATTTTGGTGGCAACATTGCTGTAGAGTGTGTGTGTGAGCTGTGTCCGTTAAGAGGATAGCTAACACTAATCGCTAACAACCTCTCCTGGGCTCATAATCAGCTCTGGCCGGAGGAAGGTGGTGGACTGAAGGAAGCTGGCATCATATATCAGAGGGGCAGTGCCAGAGACTTCTTTCAGCTTGACCCCGCGGTGGGGAAATGTCCTTTCCACAATGCCCCTGCTTGTCCTGAGGCTCTGGCTAGCACAAGCTAGCGCTGACAAACACGCCTGGAGGTTGTGTTGTTGGCATAAGTTTATTTTGGATCTCGTGGATCTAAACCAGGAAGCGCTTGATCATTAGAATGCTCGATAGTTTTTCTTCAGGAGGCCAGGCGAGCTACCGCTGTCAGATAACAAAGCTTGCTTTAATCATGTGTGAGACACAGCTTCGTTGATAACGTTTTTTTCGTTGTTCACGAAATGTTCTGTTGAACGCGTTGGTCAGATTCTGAGGTACCTGACCTACTGCCTGCCAGGAAGTGCACAGGAAGGAGACCTGAGCAGGTGTGGACATCTGAGCAGGTGGGATGAAAAACAAAACAAACCGACACAAGACAAAGAGCCCAGGGGGGATGTGGAGGGCGTAACAGTGTGTACACATACAGTTGGATTTGAATTGTTTTCTCTGTAACGTCACGTTTTGCTGGTCTGCAGAGCGAATATCACCCTGTTGACATCTGAAGACCCAAGACTTGGTCTGAGGTCTGTGTTCTGGGCTGAGATTTCTGGGTCAGCCTAATTCTGTTCCTGTCTCGTGTGTGTGGAGTGTGACTCATCATCACCATGGTTGTGAGCTAGCCTGCACTGGCACACACACACACACCAATACACACATGCACACACCCACAAACCCAGACACACACATGCACACACTCACACACCCCAACACACACATGCACACAGTCACACACCTCAACACACAAATGCACACACATGCACACACCCCAACAAATACACACGCTTGCACACAGTCACACACCCCAACACTCACATACCCACGAGCTGCACTTGATCTCTCCCACTATAAATAGTGTGTGTTAAAGTGGGTCGCAGGCCAGTAGGAGCGGCGGGGTTCTGTTGGGTCCATCTCCTCCTCGCTTCTGACAGAGTAACATATGGTCTCTGTGTGTCTTCAGGAGAGCCATGTGTCATGAAGCCTTGCTACACACACACTCACTCACATGTGCTACACACACACTCACTCACATGTGACCTATATACGGAACACAGTGCGTATATAGAAAAAGGGAACATCTGCTTCATGTGTTATTTATATCACTGACGTGTCAGTCTTTGGAGTTCTGGTTGATTCTTCACGTGTATAATTATTCAAGCAGTCAGGGGGGGATATGACTGTCTTTATGACGTGATAATATCAGTCCTGCTGTGTATTCCCTCCAGGAGCTGTGATGTCTATAAGTCACAGACTGTAGTGCTGTTAGCTTGTTAGCGTAGCTTGTCCACAAGGTCTGGGTCTGGTCCTGGTTCTGGTAGATGGTGTTTAGGAGAGGTGTTTGGGTGCTGGTGTTCAGGAGAGGTGTTTGGGTGCTGGTGTTCAGGAGAGGTGTTTGGGTGCTGGTGTTCAGGAGAGGGTTTGGGTGCTGGTGTTCAGGAGAGGGTTTGGGGCTGGTGTTCAGGAGAGGTGTTTGGGTGCTGGTGTTCTGGAGAGGTGTTTGGGTGCTGGTGTTCAGGAGAGGTGTTTGGGTGCTGGTGTTCAGGAGAGGTGTTTGGGTGCTGGTGTTCAGGAGAGGTGTTTGGGTGCTGGTGTTCAGGAGAGGTGTTTGGGTGCTGGTGTTCAGGAGAGGTGTTTGGGTGCTGGTGTTCAGGAGAGGTGTTTGGGTGCTGGTGTTCAGGAGAGGTGTTTGGGTGCTGGTGTTTAGCAGAGGTGTTTGGGTGCTGGTGTTTAGCAGAGGTGTTTGTGTGCTGGTGTTCAGGAGAGGTGTTTGGGTGCTGGTGTTTAGGAGAGGTGTTTGGGTGCTGGTGTTCAGCAGAGGTGTTTGTGTGCTGGTGTTCAGGAGAGGTGTTTGGGTGCTGGTGTTCTGGAGAGGTGTTTGGGTGCTGGTGTTCAGGAGAGGTGTTTGGGTGCTGGTGTTCAGGAGAGGTGTTTGGGTGCTGGTGTTCAGGAGAGGTGTTTGGGTGCTGGTGTTCAGGAGAGGTGTTTGGGTGCTGGTGTTCAGGAGAAGTGTTTGGGTGCTGGTGTTTGGGGAATGCATCACCAATTTCCAGAGAGGTCTGAAGGCGGGAACATATGTAAACAGTCGTCTAGTTATGTAACACTCATACATGCAAGCTCATTCGCATTCAGTATGCAGCTGGAGGAACATGAATTTTTCATGTCGACTGTATTTAACCAGGAGAGAAAAGTTGAGATTTGAACATCTCGTTTTCCTAGGCAGCACCAAGTTGTGATGTCATGGTCTAGAGCAGTGGTTCCCCCGTTCTCGTGCCCCCCTTCCCTGCATGTTCTAGATATAAACGACCCATTCCTTTGAATCACGTGTGTTGGAGCAGGGAAACACCTAGAACATGGAGGACCAGAGTTGAGAAAGGCTGCTGTAGCGACCTGGATGTTGAGCTCTGTCTGGAGAAACCACACAGCAGTGAGGAGACTGATGCCATCAGATCCTGCTGTCTGAGCAGATCCCGATTGTTACTGCACAGAAGACACACTTTTTCTTATTCCAGGTAGTGACTTGCAGCGACTTGAGTCGATCGCAGCCTGCGGTTTGGTAAACGTCCTGTCGGGTAGATACATGTCTGAAGACAATGATCTGTTTAATCATCTGTCGTTGTCACGGGAACAGGTGTGACTGACCAACCGACCTCTCAGCCCATCAGGGCGTGTCCCTCTGCACTCTGACTCATGGAACAGGAAGTGGGGTGTGAAGCCTCCAGGCCCAATGATACGACAGCTGAAGCCGAATTAGAGGCTGTATCAGAGGCTGTATTAGAGGCCATTTCAGAGGCTGGAAGGAGACTGAATTAGAGGTTGTTTTACAGGCTATTTTAGAGGGTAATTCTCACAGATTTCCAACAATGAATCCCTCTGAACATGGATTGAAGCAGGATCTGTGTACAATTATTTCCCTTATTCACACCCCATTCCTCTCCTTCTCTCTCCCTCTCTCTCTCTCCCCCTCTCTTTCTTTCACTCCTCCCTTTCTCTCTCTCCCTCTCTCTCTCCCCTCCCCCCCCTCTCTGCCCTCCCCAGATGCCGGCAAATCAGAGGACAGGCAGAAGCTTGCCAAGGAACGGAGGGAGGAGAAGGCCAGATATCTGGGTAAGTGTGCAGGGAGAAACCCAGGAGCGCTCCCCTGGTGGAGGAGGGCCAGTGTTGTTGTTCTGTGAGTGTCCTCTTGTTAAGCTGCATGTGGACTGCACACGTAGCTCCACTGGAACAATCAGGAAAAACCCTGCCTTCATGTGGTATTGGCACCAAATCTCGGTCTGGAGCTGGAAACGGAGCCAGATTGTCTTGCAAAGAGTCCAACATGAGTAAAACTCTTATTCCACAATGCATGCTCAGCACACTAGCAGTGAAGCCCATGCCTTGGTAACACTCTCCCAATGGCTTTCGCTTTGTGTTTTGTGACATAAGCACATAACCCCAACATCACTGTCATGGTGTCGTCTCTGCTGGGAGCCAAAATGGCTGCCGCAGTGTCCACAGCTTCACACCTCAGTCCCTGACTGTGGCCACATGCTTGCGACACGCTAACGGCATGCTGCTTTGCATGATTGACGTTTGCTCTTGTCTTCTCTCTCGCCTTCCTCCCTCAGACGAATGCGGCCAGCAGCAAGGTAAGCCACGCCCTGCGTCTCCATGGTGACAGTGGTGATGGTGACCGTGGGTGTTTGTGTTTCCGAGTGCTGGTGTTGTCGGGGTCACACGCCCCTCCCCCCCCCTGTCTGATGGTCTGTGTTGGTGTTTTAATGTCCAGGCTCTGATTGACATGTTGCGATCGTCTCTCTCTCTCTTCCTCTCTCTCCCTCTCTTTCTTTTCCTTTCATGACTTCCTTTGCTCCCTCCCTTTCTCTCTTACTCTAACTCTTTCCCTCCTTCTCTCTCTCTGTGTTTTCTTCCATCTCTCGCCCTCCCTCGCTCTCTCGGGTTCTAAATGAGAACTGTGTTCGAGCCAACTGTTTGTTGTTGCTGCTCTGTTGTATGCTGCTGTGTGGTTTTCATAGATGAGTTATACCGCCTTCCCTCAGTTGGAACTTTTGAACTTGACAATCACAACGACCTCTGGCCACAGCATGTCTGCTGTCCTGAGATAACCGAATTCTAAACCTCACCGTGTTCCGTCAGAGTGGACATGCTGAGGTCTGGAGAGACACACAGAACATCTCACAGAACATCTCAACTCAATAACATGAGAACATGCAGAGCCTCTGGCAGGACGTGAGCGTGGACACTCTGCTGTTTCAGTGAAGAGAGAGAGGCTGGGTGTCTGGACTCTGCTGTTTCAGAAGTGAAGAGAGAGGCTTGCTCTGAGAGGCTGGGTGTCTGGACTCTGCTGTTTCAGAAGTGAAGAGAGAGCTTGCTCTGAGAGGCTGGGTGTCTGGACTCTGCTGTTTCAGAAGTGAAGAGAGAGGCTTGCTCTGAGAGGCTGGGTGTCTGGACTCTGTTCAGGGACATGGATACTTCATGTAGACTGGGAGACAGACTTTCTTAATGACCAGTTAAATGATCAAAGCTCGGCCGGTCCAGATGCTGTGTTGGACCCCCCTGGACCTGGTCTCATCTCCACTCTGCTACCTGACAGAACCACAAGAACCAGTAGCTTCTGTTGCATCTGGAGCTTACTACTTGAGCTGGCTTTTGTTACAGCTACCCCCCGCTCACACACACACACACACACCCTCCAAATGACAAAGATAGAGGCTTAGAAAAGAGAAACGGTGCCTTAGAGCTGGCATAATCTCCCCTTTACACCCCCTGAATGTGTATGAGCCCAGTGATGGAGGTTCACCAGATCAAAGCCGGTGTGTGATTGTGAAGCTGTGTGGAGGCGTGATGGGATTAGAGAGCTGCAGACACAGAGACCAGAGGTTCCAGTCTCACCCTGCAGAATGCCGCCTTGTGGAAACTTCCGCTAATTCAATTTATGCGTGTGTCTCAGGGAAACAGGATATTCCCTCTGTGTGTGTGCGTGTGTGTGTAGCCTTTTAGCTAACGCCTTTGAGATCCCAGCAGAGTTAACAGTGCAGAGGCTTTCTGGCCACAGATAAGAGCTCTTTTTAGAGCTTCTAGGGCTTCTAAACGAGGATGGGATCAAACACTGGAGGTTTGGAAGCAGGAACTGAAGACACACTGTGTACAGTCAAGCCCATACGTTTTGGCGATGGCAAAGGTTGTGTTTCGCAAAGTTTGCTGGTTCAGTATTTGAGGATTTTTGTTTTCACATGTTTCTATCGAATACTGGAATACAATAAGGCACATTTCATATTTTTTAAAGGTTTTTGGGGGCTAAAATTTTCAATATATGCAAATAGTCCCCTGTTTTACAGCAGTGAATCTGCTCTTAAAATCCAACCAGAATGATAACAGTGATTTCACCTGGCTAGAACTAGTTCACACTTTCCCCTGTGTTAATGATATGACTTACTGAAAGTATGTTAGCAGTCATTGTATGCCAAGGCCCAGCAAGCTTTGCAAACACTAAACGTGTGTCGCTCCTAATACAGGCCACAGCTGCATGATGACATATCACGCCCCAAAAACACAACATACAGTTGAACCCAGGACAATATATAACCTGTTACACACTGTAACCCAGGACAATATATAACCTGTTACACATTGTAACCCAGGACAATATATAACCTGTTACACACTGTAACCCAGTACTCTCCCCTCTCTCCACCCCCACCTCCCTCTCCCCCTCCTCCTCCCCCCTCTCCCCCTCCTCCTTCCAGCTGCTAAGAAGAGCCAGTGGCTGGAGAAGGAGGAGCGGGCCCGGCAGCTGAGGGAGCAGCAGATCCAGGAGCGCCGTCGCCGCCTGGAGGAGCAGCGGCTGAAGACGGAGCGACGCAGGGCCGCCCTGGAGGAGAGGCAGAGGCAGAAACTGGAGAAGAACAAGGTGGGGGAGGAGGAGGGGGAGAGGGAGGGAGGAGGAGGAGGGGCTGCCCTGGAGGAGAGGCAGAGGCAGAAGCTGGAGAAGAACAAGGTGGGGGAGGAGGAGGGGGAGGGAGGGAGGGAGGGAGGGGAGGGAGGGAGGGAGGGGGAGGGGAGGGAGGGAGGAGGAGGAGGGGGAGCTGCCCTGGAGGAGAGGCAGAGGCAGAAACTGGAGGAGAACAAGGTGGGGGAGGAGGAGGGGAGGGACGGATGGATGGGTTGTCCTCAGATGAATACTGTTCCATCTACTAACATCTTCTTCCTCACTCACCCTGGTGTGTGTGTGTGTGTGTGTGTGTTGTGTGCGCTGCAGGAGCGCTATGCTGCGGCCCTCCAGAGGTCCAGTAAGAAGACCTGGGCAGAGATCCGGCAGCAGAGGTGCTCCTGGGCCGGAGGGCTGCACAGCCCCAGCCAGAGAGAGAGTGAGTCACACACACACCTGGTCCACACACACCTGAACATGGTCCACACACCTGGTCCACACACACCTGAACATGGTCCACACACCTGGTCCACACACCTGGTCCACACATACCAGGTCCACACAAACCTGGTCCACACAAACCTGGTCCACACACCTGGTCCACACACACACCTGGTCCACTACTGCACACACAAACATTAACATGCCAGTTGGAATGGCTGGATATCTTCCTTCCTCAGGAGAAACTCCACTAAGATCAAATTATATCTCTTCACTTCTACAGCCGTTCTACGCATTATATACGATTTTCCTTCGATCAATCATTTTCTTGAAGACAATAAAAAGTGAAGATTTTTTTGACATGGGGACCAACGCTGCAGCTGAGATGCTCAGCTAGCGAACTAGCTCGCTCAGCTAGCTAACTAGCTCTGATCACAGACATCTTCCCGGAGCCATGCGACCAGTCGGTAGTGTGTGTGTTTGTGTGTGTGTGTGTCCCTCTATGTCCGTGTGCTGTTAGGCTCCTTGAAACACTGTGGGTCATTAACTCTGAGCCTGCTGTATTGATCCTGCTTGTGATTTCATTTACGCTTCCTGCTGCCATGTGAAAGGTAGCTTTGATCGCTAACCAAGTCAAGAATCCTCATTAGCGCTTGGCTAGCATTGATTCTTTTTCCATACTCCTCTTACAGACCGCTGGTCTGTAAATGAATAGAAATCAGATTGTATTTATACAACCCTTTTACAACCAGTGTCAGCATTTTGACCACACATCAGCCTCTATAACCACAGATCAGCCTCTATAACCACAGATCAGCCTCTATAACCACAGATCAGCCTCTATAACCACAGATCAGCCTCTATAACCACAGATCAGCCTCTATAACCCACATCAGCCTCTATACCCAGCACCTCTACCCTCTATAACAACTGATCAGCCTCTATAACCACACATCAGCCTCTATAACCACACATCAGCCTCTATAACCACAGATCAGCCTCTATAACCACAGATCAGCCTCTATAACCTACTACAGGAGAAGTAATTCAGTTTATTTTGTTCAACAACATCAAGCTAAATATGAATACTGCATGAGCTAGTAAGCAAGACTAGGTGCTGCAGTTTGAAAGTATGTGTGTGTATGTGTGTGTTGGAGCTGTTTGAAGGTGTGTGTGTGTGTGTGTTGGAGCTGTTTGAAGGTGTGTGTGTGTGTGTTGGAGCTGTTTGAAGGCGTGTGTGTGTGTGTCTTCTCCTCTCCCCCTGATGTCGCTAGCTTGGTTAGAAGCTGCTTGGTTAGAAGCTGATTGGTTTGCGAGTTCCTGAACCACCTGGCCAACACGCAGACATGTTCTTTTTGTTGGATGGCACCTCCTAACGACGCAGCTGGCAGGACAGCTGATGTTGTTCTGCCCTTTGACCCCTGAGGCCAGTGTGACCCTCTGTGCGTGGCTCTCTTGGGTTCACAGGCAGGTGCTCCGTGTCGGCGGTCAACCTTACCAAACACGTGGACTCAGTTCTTAACAAGCGCCTCTCCAAGTCCTCCGCCACCCTCTGGAACTCTCCCGGCAGAAGTAAGACCCCGACACCAACCTCCACCCGTTCACCGTCCGTTCATCCACCTGCCGCCGTCGCCACGCCGACCTCCCTATCCACGCCTCTTATGTTTTCGTTTTTTTTGTCTCCACCCAAAATGATTTCTGTCACCGTCTGTCTGACGGCCGGTCCAATCATTTCCCTCCAAATCCACCTCCGGTCGTCCTTCAGCTTCCTGGGTTCTGGTTTGGTTCTCCTTTGACCTTCTGTTGCATCCTGGGAATTTGTTCATGTTCTCTGTTGTCATACTGCATCTGTTCCCTGTCTTTGGGTTCATCACCTGGTGTCGATGGTCATTTTGTTCCTTTGGTGTTTTTGATGTCCACGTCAGTCTGTGTTTTTGTTAGCCCTGCATCGTCACGCGCCTTGTCTGTGTCGTGCAACGTTGGAATGATTCAGAGTTTGGGAGGGAAACTGATGTCATGGTCTCTGGGACTTGATGTTCTACCTTGTGCCTCTAAAGAAGCCCAGAGATAATCAAACACGTTTAATCACACCCATTACATTTTCACTTGAGATTTTATTCATTATTGTGGACGCTTTCATCCTAAAGCAACATACAGACACTGCATGTAGAAAGAACAGGAGAAAATCGAGAATCAGAAGTGCACATCCTGTCAAAAGCAGAATCAAATGCACAAGTCAAATCAATTCCAGTGTCTAGAATATCTATAGAGCCTTCCGTAGCAGGTGTGTAAGTAGGTCAGGATGTGCTGTAGAGCGGAGGAGCTGGGAGGTAGAGGACAGGTAGGCAGGGAGGCTGGATGAGTCAGCACTCTCAGAGAGGTAATGCATTCTGAAACTCCCCAGGCAGAACTGGAGATGTTCAGAAAGATGCACTGCTCACTCTCAACGCTCCTCCTCCTCTTTTATTGTTTCTCTCTCTCTAGTTTCTCTCTTTCTCCATCCCCTCCCTCTCTCTCTTTCTGTCCTACTTATCCGAAACTATAACACGATGGCACTGTGCTGGTAAAGGATATAGTGAATCTGCGGTTCTTACCATCTTCCTCATTAGTCCAGGTCTAATGAGCGGCTGGTGTCCCTGTGTGCAGGGCGGTGTTGACCTGCTCTGTTTGTCCCTCGCTGCAGCCCGTAGCATCCAGCTGAGCCCGTGGGAGAGCAGCATGGTGGACCGCCTGATGACCCCCACCCTCTCCTTCCTGGCCCGCAGCCGCAGCGCCGCCAGCGTGCTCGGAAACGGCCGCGACGGACGTGAGTGCTCTCCCAGCCGGTCTCTCTCTCTCTCTCTGGACTCTCCCCCCGGAGCGCTCTCTCACCCCTCTCTCCCTGGTCTCTCTCCCCCCGACAGAGTCTCCTCTGTGCCCGCGCTCGTCCTCCGCCAGCCCCTTGACCCTGTGTGCCCACCGGCCTCACCACCGCTGCTCAGACCGCTGGCACGTCACGTCCAGCACGCCCGACATCACTCAGCGCAGGCGCGACTCAACTCCCGTACGTCTCCCAGCTTACTCTATATCTGTATACAAATATTCATATGACTTGTCTATTTGATGTATTATACATATTTGTATTTTAGGTTTTTGTACATTGATATATTTGAATACATATTCAAGAAATGTCTGAAGGCACCTGTGGAGCACTTGACAACACGACACATTGGTTTTAAATGTCAGTTGATTTGAGTTTTTGAGTTTGAATTTGAGAACGACATTAACACGACATTCATATTCATTTAGAAGACCCTGTTATCCAAAGTGACATACACAATGCATGTAGAAAGTACACAATGCAAGTAGAAAGGACACAATGCACGTAGACAGGACACAATGCACGTAGAAAGGACAGCAGAAGATCAGAAGTGTGTAGTTCTAAGACAGTCTGTATTTCCCAAGCACTGTGTAGAGTATCTCAGCAAAAAATATTTCAACTACAGTTAAACAATAACATATCAATTCAGTACTACCTAGTACAGCGCAGCTAAAAAAAAACATTGTCATATCTTAAACGCAACATCGTATGACAGCCATCACCACACAGCGGCCCCGGCCTATCAGAGGGGCTTTCTTGATGTGTTCATTTCTCCTGACGACGCCCCCTTCCTCCACAGATGGACAGAAAGAAGAAAGAGAAGAAAGATAAGGAGAGAGAGAATGAGAAGATCGCCTTGGCCAAGGAGAAAGTGCTGAAGAAGAGGCAGTCCTTACCGAGCATGAAACACAGGGCAGACCCCAGGTATAGAAGACCACCACACAGACCACCACCCAGACCACCACACAGACCACCACACAGACCACCACCCAGACCACCACACAGACCATCACACAGACCACCACACAGACCATCACACAGAACACCACCACAGACCATCACACAGACCACCACACAGACCATCACACAGACCACCACTCAGACCACCCACACCATCACACAGACCACCACCACAGACCATCACACAGACCACCACCCAGACCACCACACAGACCACCACACAGACCATCTCACAGACCCCACAGACCATCACACAGACCAGACACAGATCAGACAGACCCCCAGGGGACTGAGACAGGGGGAGGAGAGCGGGTGAGAGCAGAAAGGAGGAGGGAGGTAAAACTGTTTAAACAAAAGGTTGTGAGGAGAGAGAGGTAAGTGAGGGGAGGAAAGGAGAGAGACTGGAGAGTGATGAGTGAGAAGAGTGGAGAGGGGGAAGGGTGAGAGTGGAGAGAGGAGAGATGGAGAGAGTGGAGAAGAGAGCCAGAGGGCTACTCCGGTATAATGGAGCACATCCCATAATCCTGCTGTCTCCATAGAGAGATGACCACAGAGACCATCCCATAATGCTTGTGTCTCATTACAGAGATGGTGGTTTAGCTGTAACAGTGTCGCTGTGTTCGACTGGTGGACTTGGTGAAAGCATTCCTTTTACAGAGTTGCATCATGGTATTATTATTCTAACAGAGACCGAGTGTACAATTAAGAATCCCTTTGAGATGAAGTTAGGTGTGTGAAACTCTCTGTGATGCTAACCTGAGGGATGTGTGGTTGAGAGGCGTAACGTGATGTCTCCCATCTCCCCAGCCCCAGTCCTTTATCCAGGCAGCATGTGGGGTCCCCCCCCACCCCCCGCGGGCGACACTCCTCCCCCGGCCCCCGGCCCTCCCCGGCCCGGCCCAGCCCCTCCACCCCCAAAGCCCGGCCCAAGAGAGCCAGAACCCCCGCCAGGCTTACCCCCCGGACCTCCTCCCCCGCCCCCCTGGAGAGAGCCAAAGGACCCCCGCGCACCTCGTCCCCCGCCCCCCTGGAGAAGGCCAAAGGACCCCCGCGCACCTCGTCCCCCGCCCCCCTGGAGAAGGCCAAAGGACCCCCGCGCACCTCCTCCCCCGCCCCCCTGGAGAGAGCCAGGGACAGCCCTCGCAGACCTGCCACCCCAGAGGACCGCAGAGGTGAGGAGCGAGATCGAACGGAGACTGTCGGGTGTTCAGCTGGTATATTCAGACCTGGGCTTCTCTAATGTCTTCACTCAGACCGTGTGTGTGTGTGTGTGAGTGAATGCGTGTGTGTGTGTATGCACTTTCTGACCACCGTTGTCATGGTTTCATAAACATTTAAAGATTCTGACCACAAACTGTTACGGTTACCCATAAAGTTGTGGTTGGTATAATATCCCCTTCCTACCTCACCATGGAAACGGCGGTATATTTATACTCTGATGTGTGTGGTGTGTGTGTGTCTGGTGTGTGTGTGGTGTGTCGTGTGTGTGTCTGGTGTCTGGTGTGTGTGTGTGTGTGTGGTGTGTTCCCAGGCATGGGGCCAGAACACACATCCACACTCCCCAGTTAGATGAGATAGACCTTTATTTATCCCTGAAGGGAAAATCACATGACACAGCTTCCCCAGAACCGGATCAGTAAACATGATCACATATTCCACAAGAACGCACGTCTTCACCAGGGTTTATAACAAAGAGCATGGTGGGACTATTTCAGAATGTCCAGTGTGGAATGACTAAAAGTCAGGTCTGAACTAAGTTCCCCTGTGTGTGTGTGTGTGTGTGTGTGTGTGTGTGTGTGTGTGTGTGGAGTAATGAGTCCTGGGAACTGCCATTCCCCACAGAAGCAGGCTTGTTGTTGCTCTGTCTCCAGATGAGGACCACATGTGTGTGTGTGTGTGTGTGAGAGAGAGGTTTGTGTGGGTGGTTGACCAGATTGTTCAAGGAATCAGAAAGTAGTTTTGTGAGCTGGATGAATGGGCTGTGTGACTATCCATAGACGTGTGTCATAGTACATAATAAAGCATACATTTATCAGACGCTTGCAGAGGTAGATTTAAACCTGTGACCTCTTGACCTCCCACAGGCTCCCCTGTGGTCCCCTCCGCCATGGTATCTTCCACCCCGGCCACACCCCCTAATGTGAGAGCCCCAATCACGACACCCGCCTCACCATCGGTTCCGGAGCAGACCCAATCACCTGCCAGTGTCCCGGCCCCCTCCCCGGCAGCCAGCCAATCAGCCAAGCCCATGGCCGGGACCAACAACCCAGAGGAGGCGGGCCGCCTCCTGACAGAGAAGAGGCGACAGGCGCGCGAGCAGAGAGAGAGGGAGGAGCAGGAGCGACGTGAGCAGGAGGAGAGAGAGAGGTAACCAGGAGGAGAGAGAGAGGTAACCAGGAGGAGAGAGAGAGGTAACCAGGAGGACAGAGAGAGGTAACCAGGAGGAGAGAGAGAGGTAACCAGGAGGACAGAGAGAGGTAACCAGGAGGACAGAGAGAGGTAACCAGGAGGAGAGAGAGAGAGGTAACCAGGAGGAGAGAGAGAGGTAACCAGGAGGACAGAGAGAGGTAACCAGGAGGACAGAGAGAGGTAACCAGGAGGAGAGAGAGAGGTAACCAGGAGGACAGAGAGAGGTAACCAGGAGGGGAGAGAGAGGTAACCAGGAGGAGAGAGAGAGGTAACTAGGAGGGGAGAGAGAGGTAACCAGGAGGACAGAGAGAGGTAACCAGGAGGACAGAAAGAGGTAACCAGGAGGACAGAGAGAGGTAACCAGGAGGAGAGAGAGAGGTAACCAGGAGGAAAGAGAGAGGGATGAAGGGAGGGACTATGGAGGGGGGAAGGAAGGGAGAGATTTAGGGAGGGGGGAGGGAGGGAGTAAAACCCTCAGAAAGACCAGCCTTTCATACACTCCCTCAAGAGAGAGAGAGGGGGGGGGGCTCCCCTGCCCCCCAAACCAACCAGCTCTGACCCTCAGTTCATCCTGAACAAAACCTCCCCCCTCCCACCCTGCCCTCAGATATGTGTGTGTGCCTATGTGTGTGTGTAGTGTGTGCATGCGTGTGTAGTGTGTACATGCGTGTGTGTGTGTGTGTGAGTGCGTGCGTGCGCGCGTGTGCGTGAGACAGAGTCACCTCCCGAGGCGCCAGCCTGTTGACATTAGTCCAGCAGCGCCGGCCCTCGTCTCCAGTCGGGGTTATTTCCTGTGGAACCCGAGGACAGCGTCAGGAGAGTGACACGGTCATTGTGCCGCCCTCACCATGCTGGCCCTCCCCCTGGATCCCCCTGGCCGTGCGCCCTGCATACTGTATTTATATGAGAGCAGCTGTCGGCAGGAAGCTTGTCACGGCTAGCCCCTCTCCATTTCCCTCCTCACACTGGGAATCGTTGAGTGTTCCAAATGTCAACTCTGATCTCTGCGGGTCATGTGACGCCCTCTCGTTTACATTTCATTCATTCAACAGACGCCTTCGTCCAAAGCCACGTACCAATGTTAGTTCTGACAGTATGTCAATGGTCCGAGCGGGGGTAGGGGCCTGTTGATGGGGTGTAGGTGTCCTCTCTGAACGCCTGTCCTGCGTCCAGGGTCCTGAAGGAGGAGCGGGGGGCGCGCGAGGCGGAGGAGAGGAGGCGCAGGGAGGAGGAGGCGCAGGTGATGGCGGAGGAGCAGCGAGCCAGGGACCAGGAGCGGCTCGTGCAGGAGGAGAAGGAGGCGCAGGAGAGAGCCAGGGCCGAGCAGGAGGAGAACATACGTCTGCAGAAACAGGTAGACACACAAAGACTACAACTCCCAGCAGGCAAGGAGTGCTCTGTGAATGTGACACTGTGAGGTGTGCTCACAGATGTTGTAGTTCTATGTAAAGACGTGTTTTTAAGGGGAATGTCTGACTAATTCAACTTGCCGGTATGTAAGCAACACAACAATATCATGATATTTTCAAACACAGACAATACACATGCACACACACACACACACACACACACAACCCTTCAGGGCCCCGACTAGACTAGCCAGACTTCTGACTTGATCTCAAAACATGTCTGATGAGTTCCAGCCATGCAGCAGCACCATGCTCAGCTCTGAGATCTGTCAGTATTGTCCCAGTTGCTCTGTTGACTGTCCCACACCCTCCCTGGGTGAGACCCAGAGGCCCACACCCTCCCTGGGTGAGACCCAGAGGGCTCCGTCCCACACCCTCCCTGGGTGAGACCCAGAGGGCTCCGTCCCACACCCTCCCTGGGTGAGACCCAGAGGGCCCCGTCCCACACCCTCCCTGGGTGAGACCCAGAGGGCTGAGTCCCACACCCTCCCTGGGTGAGACCCAGAGGGCTCCAGCCCGCTGAGCGGCCTGCCAGCATCCTGCTCCGCCCCTGCTGCTCAGGAGCACTAGAGTGGTTCGATCCCCTCCACCAGGAAGTGATTACAAAACACAGTGATTCGGAGAAGTGTTTGTGTACTCCGTAATCATCGACTCACAGCAGGCTGATAACGTATCACCCTGCAGCTGTTTCTGCTGCCTCTCTGCTGCCCTCTAGTGGACGGTCCATGTAGGTGTAGGGCAGGCAATGTTCTTGAGAAGCAATTTTTGGCATATTTTCCCAAAATAAACTTCACATCTTGATAGAAACCAATACATCTAAAGGTTTGAGGGCAATATGAATGATGGTTTTAGTCGTTTGGAATAGAAGCTAAAATAGCTCTCTTCGCAAAACTTGCCTACAGCAGCTATAACACCCCAGTGCCAAGTTTTTATGTTTGGGGTTACTGATGAGGAGTAATAGGCTGTTGTTACTTTAACAAGACAGTAGCGTGTTGTTGAACGGAAAACCGCCACGCCCTTGCTGTTCCAACAAGTGTGAAGAGAAGCACTGCGCTTTTTAGCTGCGACTAGCAGCTAGAGCTCTGTCTTGTGCTTGTTTGTGCTTGTTTTTGTTTTTTACAAAGGCGGTTGCTTTTTGGGAGTTTTGTTTTCGTGACACTTCTCTCGAAAGTTTACCTTGTTCTGTTTTTACACGTGCGCACCGTACAAACCTCTTGTTCTGTTTTTACACGTGCGCACCGTACAAACCTCTTGTTCTGTTTTTACACGTGCTCACCGTACAAACCTCTTGTTCTGTTTTTACACGTGCTCACCGTACAAACCTCTTGTTCTGTTTTTACACGTGCTCACCGTACAAACCTCTTGTTCTGTTTTTACACGTGCTCACCGTACAAACCTCTTGTTCTGTTTTTACACGTGCGCACCTTACAAACCCCTTGTTCTGTTTTTACACGTGCGCACCGTACAAACCCCTTGTTCTGTTTTTACACGTGCGCACCGTACAAACCTCTTTGGTCTTCATCAAACGGAGCTGTTGGTGTTTAGCTTTGAAAACAACTGAAGAAAGGCAGAGGCGGTCTGACAAAACCCCACTTGGTGTGACCACAACCTCTGTCAGCAAACTGGTGCTTGGCTGTGTTTAGGTCTGTGGGGATTTGGACAAACCCAGAACAGACTCTAATTACAGCAACATCCCCAAGAATGTCCACCCCCACCAACACCCACCAACACACACCAGGACACATCTGATGATAAAACGTGTTGTTGTTGTTGTTGTTGTTCAGTGTGTCACGAGGTGTTTGTGTGTTCCAGAGAGAGGAGGCCGAGAGCAAGGCCAGGGAGGAGGCGGAGAGACAACGCCTGGAAAGAGAGAAGCATTTCCAGAAGGAGGAGCAGGAGAGACTGGAGAGGAAGAAGGTAAAAGCTGCTCTCTCTCCATCCTCTCCGAGTTGTGGCTGTGGAGATCGGCAGGCCTTATGTGGGCATGCCTTATGTGAACATGCATGCAGCCAGATCTAGCGTTCAGGCCACAGAGCTTTGATGTTTTTGGCTCATTGCTGAGGCTCGCTCATTGTTATGATTTCATATTTGGTACAGTGGTTCTGGGGCAGACTATATACGTCTGTATACACACACACACACACACAACACACACACACACACTGTGAAAGGGGGCTGAGCTTATGGCTGGCTTGTCTTGGCGCGTTCCCTCTACCACACACACACAGGAAGCAGGCTGCCCTGCAGACGATGAAGGATATATCTATCCCTCTCTCTCCATCCATCCATCTCTCTATCTCTCTCTCTATCCATCTCTCTCTCTCTCTCTCTTTCTCTCTCTCTCTCTCTCTCTCCCTCCCTCTCTCTATCTCTTTCTCTCTCTCCCTCTATCTCTATCCCTCTCTCCCTCTCTCTATTCTCTAACCTAACTGTTCTCTGGTCTGACTTCTCTGGTCTGGCTGTTCTCTGGTCTGACTGTTCTCGGGTCTGGCTGTTCTCTGGTCTAACTGTTCTCTGGTCTGACTGTTCTCTGGTCTGGCTGTTCTCTGGTCTGACTGTTCTCTGGTCTGACTGTTCTCTGGTCTGACTGTTCTCTGGTCTGACTGTTCTCTGGTCTGGCTGTTCTCTGGTCTGACTGTTCTCTGGTCTGACTGTTCTCTGGTCTGACTTTTCTGTGTCCCCAGCGTTTGGATGAGATCATGAAGAGGACACGCAAGTCAGATGCAGCAGGAGAAAAGGTAACGTTATTGTTCCCCCCCACTGTGACATAATCTCCCTATCCTCTCCACTGTGACATCATTTCCCTATCCTCTCCACTGTGACATCATTTCCCTATCCTCTCCACTGTGACATCACTTCCCTATCCTCTCTACGGGGACATAATTCCCCTATCCTCTCCACTGTGACATAATTTCCCTATTGTCTCCACTGTGACATCACTTCCATATCCTCTCTACTGTGACATAATTCCCCTATCCTCTCCACTGTGACATAATTCCTCTATCCTCTCCACTGTGACATCATTTCCCTATCCTCTCCACTGTGACATCATTTCCCTATCCTCTCCACTGTGACATCACTTCCCTATCCTCTCTACTGTGACATAATTTCCCTATCCTCTCCACTGTGACATCATTTCCCTATCCTCTCCACTGTGACATCACTTCCCTATCCTCTCCACTGTGACATCACTTCCATATCCTCTCTACTGTGACATCATTCCCCTATCCTCTCCACTGTGACATCATTTCCCTATCCTCTCCACTGTGACATCACTTCCCTATCCTCTCCACTCTGACATCACTTCCCTATCCTCTCCACTCTGACATCACTTCCATATCCTCTCCACTGTGACATCACTTCCCTTCAGTGTGCCCCCCTGACCCCCAGGTGTGTTCATGTCTGTCCCCAGAAGGAGGCCAGGCCCCTCCCAGCCCAGGTGAACGGCAGCGAGGCCGAGAGCAGAGGTGAGCAGCCTGGAAGTGTTGGTGAAGCCACGCCTCCTGGAAACAGGAGAGCATTATTGCTTCAATAGTCATTATTGATCTCTCATTAAATGGATATCAGGAGAGTGAGTGGGAATGTAAAACAGGCTGTGTTTCACAATCAAATTATAGTCCTGTCAATAGATGAAATGTCAGAACCACATGAATGAGCCCGTCTATATATATATATATATATATATATATATAGGTTTGACCAGTATTTGAGCCTCATGTTGTGGAAAGTGTCTCAGTAATCGATGCCCTGCTCCACCAAACCTGCTTCTTCCTGTGTTACACAAACACTCTTAACCCTCTCCCAACATGCCTGGAGAGATTCACTTCCTGTCTGAGTTGCATAAACCTCAGTATGTTTCCTGTTAAGCTCTTATTAGAAGATGCGGTCTCTCTGCCTTGATGGAAGCCCAGCTTTGGTGTCTCCTCTGGAAACAATACATGTTTTTTGTGCTGCTCAAACCCATGCACCCAGACCTAGACCCAGACACTAAGACCAGTGGCGGCTGGTGATTTTTTTTGGGGGGGGGGCGCAGTTGGGCGGCGGGGATTGGTCGTTACACAGAACTTTTTTTTTACATTAAATATATATGTATTAGCTATGTTGGATGCTGTCGTCCTCTCCTACTATTTCTTCAAACGAATCTATCTCTTGACCCTGTATGTATGTTTGAGCAGCACTGGTTGAAGCCTGAAAATATTGTAAACAATGTTTGCATATATGCAGGTAGCAACGCTAGTGCTAAATAACTATTTTGCTTGTCGGCTAGTAGGGCTCATGAGACAGCTCACCAAAAGAACGATGGGGAAGCCACTTGTCTAGCAGATTAAGACATGTTCGTAGGTACCTAGCGAAAAGTAGCCTCAACTTTCCTAGACTTAGCTACGATACTAATGCTGAAGGGTCGCTGATATCGCATAGCGTCGTTGCTAACGTGTGATGTTGTGACTGTGTGTGTAACACTGAATTACTCACTGAACAACCAGCTAACCAGCTCCGGTTACTTAGCATACAGGTTTGAGGAGAAGCTACGGGTGTACGTCCCGTAGGCCAACAGCCCATCATCCTTTGCTAGCTATGTTGCTCTCGTAGATACGTGATAATTATATGGGATGTGGGGGAATGATAAGGGGAGTGAAGGTCTCTGATTCGACGAATCAGATGTCAATATAAGTAAGAAACGATGTCATTGGCCAGGGGCGCACGAGTGTGCGCCCCGGCATCGCCCCTTTTTTCCGCCAATGAGAAGCCGTTCTTCTGAAATGTATGAAAATGTATCGAGAGCTCCCATTAGGTGCGTTCGACATGGACTGCGGCTGAATGAAACGACCGGCGAGAGTAGACGCTTGCAGTCGGAGAGGAGTTGATAACGGCTCTGTGAAGTCGGACATTCCAGCTTCTCGTGGTTTGCTGCGTTGATGTCAGTCATGGCCGATCAAGTGCTGTTTGCTTACGTTACTTTATTTATAATTAAACTTAGTCTTTCTGTTAGTAGAAGAGGTGGCCCAAAACCCTTTCTTCAAATGTTTTATTCAATCAAATTGTTTGGTCCGGATTTGAGCATTGGCAAAACTGAAGGTGTCAGAATAATTACAAAACAAGTGTCAAAGTTGTCGTGTGTGAGTCTGGCCAATCATGAAATAGCTGTGTCGTCATTTGAAGCCGTGCATTTGCTCTTGAGAAAATGCGCTCGGCTACACAGCCGGCAGTTCTCGAATCGATCTCACGGTACTTTGATGGCTACGTCACAGTGACCTAGCCTCGGCGCCGTCTCAAGTCGGACAAAAAGTCTAACCAGAATGCACTGTTTCAAGTCAGCCGCCTGCAGCCAGCTGCAGCGCTGCATGAAGCGAGGTCATGTCGAACGCACCTATAGACTTCCATTTGGCCGGCGCCCCCAGGGGGGAGTGGCTTATCTCAGTGATAACGAATGGCAATATATTATATTCGGTCACATTTAAGTGGTTGTTGACAGGGACTTACGGTCTCCCACACACATTTAACGCATTAACACAGTACATTTCTTATTTAAATAGTTTGGTATATCATATTTTTGAACGTTTTTTTTTAAAAAATTACGAAAAATTCTAGGAGGGGCGGCGCCCTTGCGCCCTCTATGGACGCACCGCCACTGACTAAGACCCAGACCTAGACCCAGACACTAAGACCCAGACCTAGGCCCAGATACTAAGACCCAGACACTAAGACCCAGACACTAGGCCCAGATACTAAGACCCAGACCTAGGCCCAGATACTAAGACCCAGACCCAGACACTAAGACCCAGACCCAGACACTAAGACCCAGACCCAGACACTAAGACCCAGACCCAGATACTAAGACCCAGACCCAGATACTAAGACCCAGACCCAGATACTAAGACCCAGACCTAGGCCCAGATACTAAGACCCAGACCCAGATACTAAGACCCAGACCCAGATACCAAGACCCAGACCCAGATACTAAGACCCAGATACTAAGACCCAGACCCAGATACTAAGACCCAGACCGAGATACTAAGACCCCCATCCAGGCACTGAGGCCTGGCAGAGGCACTCACAGCTGAGGATGCCTCAGGATACGATCATAAATCAAGCTTAGATGTTCTCCCCATTCTGAGGGCTGGATGTGCTTCAGAAAGAACCTACTGCCGGCTGTGCAGTGTGTGTGTGCGAGGATGTGTGTGTGTGCGTGTAAGTGTGTGTGCATTCATGTAAATGTGTGTGTATGCGTGCATGTGTGTGCGTATCTGCAGTAGATTAAGAGCTGTCTGTTTTCTATTGCTCAGCCTCTGCAGACTACCAACCCAACGCTGAGCTTAGTCTGGACAACAAGACCTCCCAGGAGCAGAGTGTCCACAGAGACAGGTAGGCTCCTCCCCCTCTCTCTCCCCTACCTGGCCAGAGTGTCTACAGAGACAGGTAGGCTCCTCCCCCTCTCTCTCCCCTACCTGGCCAGAGCGTCCACAGACAGGTAGGCTCCTCCCCCTCTCTCTCCCCTACCTGGCCAGAGTGTCTACAGAGACAGGTAGGCTCCTCCCCCTCTCTCTCCCCTACCTGGCCAGAATGTCTACAGACAGGTAGGCTCCTCCCCCTCTCTCTCCCCTACCTGGCCAGAGTGTCTACAGAGACAGGTAGGCTCCTCCCCCTCTCTCTCCCCTACCTGGCCAGAGTGTCCACAGAGACAGGTAGGCTCCTCCCCCTCTCTCTCCCCTACCTGGCCAGAGCGTCCACAGAGACAGGTAAGCTCCCCTCTCTTACCTACCTGCCCCGTGAGGTACACCACAGGGATGTGGAGAAGATGGAGAAGAGATCAGTGATCATGTTGTTAAAATTAGCAGATTTTTGAAAACTCTTATTCCTGTTTCTGTCTGCTAAAAGGAACTCACTGAATGATTGGCCGGATTCCTCTTTTTATAGATTTTAGTTTAAACCAGAGTTTTTACCATAACCATGTTCCTCTTTGTTCTCCCTCCCTCCCTTCCTCTCCCTCTCTTCCTCCCTACCTCAGCCCTTCAGTGTGTGTGATCAATGGAGTGCAGCCAATCAGACACGAAAATGGCCTCTCCACCAAGGGAGACTCTGCCCACTTCGAAGACATCATCCAGCTAGCCAATCATGACAACAGCACAAACGGAGGGCGGGACAAGTTGCCAAGTGACATCCCCACAGAGCCAATCCTGGCCTTCGAGAATGAAGAGCCCTTCTTGAAGAAAGGCCCCATGAAGCCGCAGCATGTAGCAGGTGGGTCCACACAGCAGCAAGCACCCATCCTCTGGCGCATGGTTGATTCTCAGACATACAGCTCTGAAGGAAACACCAAACCTCGAACTTCTCAACTGTCTTGAAGCCCTGAAACCCCTCTCCTGTCCTCTCCTGTCCTCTCCTGTCCTCTCCTGTCCTTTGAACCCCCTCTAATGTCCTCTGAACCCCCTCTAATGTCTTCTGAACCCCCTGTCCTTTCCTGTCCTCTCCTGTCTTCTCCTCTCCCCCTGACTCTATCCACTGCAGAGTGTCAGAGTGGATCAGTTTCCACTTGACAGCAGTAATAACGTGTGCATCTGCTGCTGTGTGTGACTTGTCTCCTGAGGGCCGCGGATCCCAGGGCCTGTTGGGCTGCAGCCCCAGAGGCAGGGTTCAGGCTGCAGCCCCAGAGGCAGGGTTCAGGCTGCAGCCCCAGGGGCAGGGTTCAGGCTGCAGCGCAGGGGCAGGGTTCAGGCTGTTGCCCCAGAGGCAGGGTTCAGGCTGCAGCCCCAGAGGCAGGGTTCAGGCTGCTGCTCCAGAGGCAGGGTTCAGGCTGCAGCCCCAGAGGCAGGGTTCAGGCTGCAGCCCCAGAGGCAGGGTTCAGGCTGCAGCCCCAGAGGCAGGGTTCAGGCTGCAGCCCCAGAGGCAGGGTTCAGGCTGCTGCTCCAGAGGGAGGGTTCAGGCTGCAGCCCCAGAGGCAGGGTTCAGGGCAGCTGGAGCCCCAGAGGCAGGGTTCAGGCTGCAGCCCCAGAGGCAGGGTTCAGGCTGCAGCACCATCCCAACACAAACAAACCCGCCACAACAGAACAAACAACAAGAAAACAGCAGAAAAACTAACGAAAAACGAAGAGCTGCTGAGACAGCTGCCACTCACAGCGGCGCTATAGGTCACTACGTCTGACAGTGGGGGGCTCTGGAGGGGGGGCTGCAGAGGGGGGCTCTGGAGGGGGGCTCTGGTGGGGGGGCTGCAGAGGGGGGCTCTGGAGGGGGGCTCTGGTGGGGGGGCTGCAGAGGGGGGCTCTGGAGGGGGGCTCTGGTGGGGGGCTGCAGAGGGGGGCTCTGGAGGGGGGGCTGCAGAGGGGGGCTCTGGAGAGGGGGCTGCAGAGGCAGGCTCTGGAGGGGGTCTGTAGAGGGGTATCTTAGTACCCCCAGCTTTAACTGCGTCTCAGTTTCACAGCCCCCGTGCCCAGTGTCGAATTCCTGGAGGGGTGCTGACGGAGCCCCTCTCCACAGGACGCTGGCTCCCAGGAGAGGAAACTGATCCAGACCCAGCTACGCACGCACACACATCATCAGCATTACTGACCCCACCCCTCCCCTCCCACACCCCCCACCTGCCAGCCCGCAGACAGCCCCCTCAGTCATAACTCATTCCCAAAGCAAACATCCCCGCCCCACCCCTCCAGACGGCCCTGCTGTGGCTACAAACGTTGTTTTAATCAGACCTAATGTTCCCCCCACGCTCTCATGCTCCAACACTCACATGAGGAGGAGTTTATCCTCAATCTGCATGACCTCTCTCTCTCCTTCTCTCTCTCTCTCTCTCCCTCTCTTCTCTGCCCTCTCCTCTCTCTCTCTCTACTCTCGCTCCTATCCATCCCTCTCTCTCCTCTCCCTCTCTCTCTCCCTATTCCTCTCTCTTGCTCTCTCTCTCTCCCTATCCCTCTCCCTATCCCTATCCCTCTCTCTCTCCCTATCCCTCTCTCTTGCTCTCTCTCTCTCCCTATCCCTCTCCCTATCCCTATCCCTCTCTCTCTCCCTATCCCTCTATCTTGCTCTCTCTCTCTCCCTATCCCTCTCTCTCCCTATCCCTCTCTCCCTATCCTTCTCTCTCTCGCTCTCTCTCTACGTTTGTTCCCAGGGTGTCTCCCAGGCGCGTTCCGGAACTCGGTAGATTGATGTTCTGAGACGTTACGATGTAATTCCATAGATGAGCTGGTGTTATCTGCGGGGCATTCCGTCAGGGCTAATGTGATCATGGGGCTGTCTGAGTGTGTCTCTGTCTGAGTGTGTCTCTGCCTGGAGGGGTGACAGGTGTCTCTGCCTGCCTGCTGCTGGGTCAGCTCTACAGAACCTGCATGTCCAGAACCAGCATGTCCAGTACCAGCATGTCCAGTACCAGCATGTTCAGTACCAGCATGTTCAGGGCCAGCATGTTCAGACCCTGCATGTCCAGTACCAGCATGTTCAGAACCTGCATGTTCAGAACCTGCATGTTCAGAACCAGCATGTTCAGAACCAGCATGTTCAGAACCTGCATGTCCAGAACCTGCATGTCCAGAGCCAGCATGTTCAGAACCTGCATGTTCAGAACCTGCATGTTCAGAACCAGGCCTCCTCTTCTTCCTGCTTTAACAGGAAGCCAGGACACAGACCAGGAAGTCCGTAGCAGCCACCATGCTGACTCATGTCACTGTGGAAACAACACTGTAAAGTCTTACGAGGTCGCGGCCCTGCATACGTGTCTTTAGTCTGGGCCTTTCTGTTGGGGTCAGGGGTTAACTAGCCAGGTCATGTCCGGGGTCAACGAGGGTGACTCCGGACGTTCTGTACCAGGCTGTCACAGGGCTGCCATGTTGGCTGTTCTGCCGTCACGCTGACGTGTGGGAAACTTGACGTCTGTCTTGTATCTCACCTCTCACATCTAACCCACCCTCTCATCTCCCTCTCTTCTTCTCCTCCAGAGGTTCTCTGAGGTACCTGGTAGGAACCAGCCCCGCCTCCTCTCAAGCCCCGCCTCCTCTCCACGCCCAGACAAGCCCCGCCTCCTCTCCACCCCCAGACAAGCCCCGCCTCCTCTCCACGCCCAGACAAGCCCCTCCTCCTCTCTACCCCCAGACAAGCCCCTCCTCCTCTCCACGCCCAGACAAGCCCCGCCTCCTCCAGCAGAGACCCCCATCCACGAGACCCCAACAAAGACCCCCCCCTCTAGGTGACCCCCCTTCCATCAGAGACCCCTTATCCAGAAAGGGGACCCCCCTTCCAGTCCAGACGACCCCCTCTCCAGTTGACCCCCCCCTCCAGTAGAGACACACAGCCCAACGACTTGTGCCAAACCGACCGCTGGCCGCTCTGCAGGCCACACAGACGGACATTCCCCGGAGAAAAGGGGCGCTGTTGAAAACCAACAGAGAACCTAACGCTGCCATCTGCTACAAGACTCGAACAGCCACAGGCGACGCCCGTGCATAGCAGCCACTCAGCACGGCACGCCCAGTGTTAACCTGCAACACCATCCTAGCTCCAGTCGTGTTCAACCATGCACCTTAAGACTGCTCACTTTCATCTGTGTGCTAGAACAAAGTATAGCTGCCCACAGGACGATACAAACACGTTTGTAATTGTTCTTATAATGATTTGGGAGTCGGAGGAAAAAAAAGTGAGTGATTTTTGTTGTTTTCTTTTTGTGTCGTTATTTAACTTGAGGAGAAATGTACAGACTGGAAACAGTTTTTATGTGAATAATGTAATTGATACTTGAGTGTGGAGAGAGCGGTCTGTTGAATTGAGTTGTCTAAATAGAGCCCAATGTCTACGTCACTCTATCCAGGCCTTTAAACACTAGCCAAGTAGTCACCATACATCAGGGGTAGGCTCTTTAAAATGACCTGGGAAAATGATTTGGTGCGTTCACAAGAATGTTTGAGAAATGTAGATCTATGACATCATAGAGTCATTCCAAGTCATAACTCTGGGTTCTAGAATGTTCCCGAGGCTTCCATCTTCAGTTCTAAAGAAGCTGTTGTTGCTTTTTTAGTTTTTTTTTAGTTTGTTTTTGTTTTTTAAACCAGAGCGAGCATGATTCTATATGCTGTCACTTGCATTGTCAGATTCCTCAGTCTCAAATGTATTTGCAATGCTGGTGTGTGTATATGCTATAAATATATTTTGATGTGTGTTGAAGGGTTGGAGGGAGTATCTTGAGTCTTAATAAAGACACAATATGTTGTCCAGATGATTTAGTTGTTGTCACTATGTATGTGTGTATGTATGTGTGTGTGTGTTGAGAGGTGTGTTGAAGAGAGGGTGGTGAAACACCATCCAGGTCTGTTAAACATGACCACTGGAGTTCAATCAGGAGAGACCTTGGATGAGTGAAAGATGTTTATTACAGAATGATAAATGTACTACAGTGTTTGGAGCTTAGACCCCACGGGGAATTAAATGATGAAAGGGCGCCTGCCCAACATCCGAAGAAGAATCCCCTCACGGAGTCTAGACACTGGTGGCGGTGGCGGCAGCCGACGACCAGACAAGCCGAAGACTGAGACAGGAACCGGGTGGCGACGGGGAGGTGGAGGGTCGCGCACTTGACAGCATGAACAAACTAAACAGGGAGAGAATCGTATTTAAAGGCACGGATCATGTGCCGCCATTGATTGTTAGGTGGGAGCGCTAATCAACCTGAACCCCAGTGACCGCCCGACCAGGGATATATCTCAAAATAGCCAATCAGAAATGGACAGCTAACTCACGACAGCAGAACCCCTTGTCCGGTCTACCCCGGTCCTGGTCCCTGTTCCTGGACCGGTCCTGGTCTGATCTGTCCTGATCTGTCCTGGTCTGATCTGTCCTGGTCTGATCTGTCCTGGTCTGATCTGTCCTGGTCTGATCTGTCCTGGTCTGATCTGTGCTGGTCCGATCTGTCCTGGTCTGATCTGTCCTGGTCTGATCTGTCCTGGTCCGATCTGTCCTGGTCCTGGTCTGTCCTGGTCTGATCTGTCCTGGTCTGATCTGTCCTGGTCCGATCTGTCCTGGTCCTGGTCTGTCCTGGTCTGGTCTGATCTGTCCTGGTCCGATCTGTCCTGGTCTGATCTGTCCTGGTCCGATCTGTCCTGGTCTGATCTGTCCTGGTCTGATCTGCCCTGGTCTGATCTGTCCTGATCTGTCCTGGTCCTGATCTGTCCTGGTCCTGGTCTGTCCTGGTCTGTCCTGGTCTGATCTGTCCTGATCTGTCTTGATCTGTCCTGATCTGTCCTGGTCCTGGTCCTGGTCTGATCTGTCCTGATCTGTCCTGGTCCTGGTCTGATCTGTCCTGGTCTGATCTGTCCTGGTCTGATCTGTCCTGTCCTGATCTGTCCTGGTCCTGGTCTGATCTGTCCTGGTCTGATCTGTCCTGGTCTGATCTGTCCTGGTCGTGGTCTGATCTGTCCTGGTCTGATCTGTCCTGGTCCTGGTCTGATCTGTCCTGGTCTGATCTGTCCTGGTCTGATCTGTCCTGTCCTGATCTGTCCTGGTCCTGGTCTGATCTGTCCTGGTCTGATCTGTCCTGGTCTGATCTGTCCTGGTCGTGGTCTGATCTGTCCTGGTCTGATCTGTCCTGGTCCTGGTCTGATCTGTCCTGGTCTGATCTGTCGTGGTCTGATATGTCCTGGTCGTGGTCTGATCTGTCCTGGTCTGATCTGTTCTGGTCTGATCTGTCCTGGTCTGATCTGTCCTGGTCCTGGTCTGATCTGTTCTGGTCCTGGTCTGATCTGTCCTGGTCTGATCTGTCCTGGTCTGATCTGTCCTGGTCCTGGTCTGTCCTGGTCTGATCTGTCCTGGTCTGATCTGTCCTGGTCTGATCTATCTCCAGAACCCAGCAGGGAGCCTCACCCCCTGAGCTCTCATCTCCTCTTCACATCTCGATGGTGGGAGGTGGGTGGAGGCCAGGATGGGGGGTAGGGGTGGAGTGGATGCAAGGGTAGGGGGTAGTAGAGAGGGGTGGGGGGTAGGAGAGGGGGGTAGGGCATGGAGGGTTTCCATGTCGACCATGCGAGGCAGCTGGACTCTATTAGCAGCAGGATTTATGTTCCTGCTGTGAACCCAAACGTCACAGTGCTCCTCATGTGGAACCTTCCTCACGTGGAACCCTCCTCATGTGGAACCCTCCTCACGTGGAACCCTACTCACGTGGAACCTTCCTCACGTGGAACCCTCCTCATGTGGAACCCTCCTCTAACAGGACCTCTGCTGCTGGGCCTCTACATGCCCCCTGCCTGGTGGAACCCTCCTCTACATGCCCCCTGCCTGGTGGAACCCTCCTCTACATGCCCCCTGCCTGGTGGAACCCTCCTCTACATGCCCCCTGCCTGGTGGAACCCTCCTCTACATGCCCCCTGCCTGGTGGAACCCTCCTCTACATGCCCCCTGCCTGGTGGAACCCTCCTCTAACAGGACTTCTGCTGCTGGGCCTCTACATGCCAGCCTTTCTGCCCCCCTTGCTACCCCGCTAATTACCCCGCTGCCTGCCCCCCTAACTACCCTTGCACACTAGCTGCCCCTCTACCCGCCCCGTTACCTGCCCCCCTGCCCGCCCCCCTCCTGCTCCCCTGCTTACCCCACCCCCGCCTCTCCCTCTAGCCCCCGTTAGGAGCGACTGCTGTGTTTCCAGAACATTGAAATGTTGGCACAGTCTGAAAACTAAATATTTGGTATTTTGAGAACATGCCATGTATTTTTTTATGTTTTTTTTTCTTCTTCCAGTCTCCACTTTGCCCCGCAGAGCGGTAGTAGTAGCGGCCAGAGAGCCTGTCCATGTCCCGTCTCTACAGGGGCGCTCGCTCGCTTCTCTATTTCACGAGCTCATGACCTAAAAACAGTATAAACTTGATCCATCGGGTTTACTACCGTATCTCACCAGCGGAGATGCTCAGATTAGAACACTATGAAAACGTGTTAGACCTCATTCTCCCCAGCAGGGGGCAGCCAGGCAACACTGAGGCGTTTGAACGGATCCCGTTTCCTCCCTGTGGGCTTGTCTCAAAGCGCCTGGGGGAAAGAGATGTTGTGTGTCACACAGATAAAGCTCTTATCCAGAAGGTCTCGTAAAGAGAAGTGGACAGAATAGTGCTAGTGGTGATTGTGAGGAGGTGTGTGTGCTGGGTGAGAGGGTCT
Source organism: Mallotus villosus (assembly GCA_903064625.1). Classification (NCBI taxonomy): domain Eukaryota; kingdom Metazoa; phylum Chordata; class Actinopteri; order Osmeriformes; family Salangidae; genus Mallotus; species Mallotus villosus. Next base: position 195,208 of record CAEFZP010002616.1, read on the forward strand.
GGACAGTACCCAGGGTCTCTCTCTCTGTGTGACCGCTCCTCATGATCCCTGAGAGACACTATTTATAGGAGGGGGGCTGTCAGAGGGACAGTGAGTTATAGCTGCAATCTCAGCCAAGGTGTAGAATTAATTCGTAGGGAATGAAGGGTGAGTTGGAGGGGAGGGTGAGTTGGAGGGGAGGGGGAGGAGGGGGGGATAGGGGGGGGGGATTTACGAGGCTCTGACAGATTCGGAACGGGACAAAGGTCCTGTCTGTCAGAATTAGAGCCTGCCACTCACACACTCCTGGAATAGCTGGTCTGTGGCATGCCCCCCACTGCCCCCCCCCATGCCCCGTGTCCACTTCACCCTGATGAGTCTCAGCCTCCAGAGAGCATATGCTCTGAGAGGAGAGGTCTAGGGAAGAGTCGGTCAGTGTGTCTGTGCGTGTATCTATGTGTGTGTAAGTGTGTGTATCTGTGTGTGTGTAAGTGTGTGTGTCTGTGTCAGTGTGTGTATCTCTGTGTGTTTAAGTGTGTGTATCTGTGTGTGTGTGTAAGTGTGTGTGTCTGTGTGTGTGTCAGTGTGTGTATCTGTGTGTGTGTAAGTGTGTGTATCTGTCTGTGTATGTGAATGTGTGTGTGTGTGGCGGTCCATTATCTTGTGAGCTGATGAGAGGTGTGGTGGATGTGTTACTGTCCTATTCTTAGAGGCTTGTCCTCGTCCCCGTCCTCACACACACACACACACACACACACACACACACACACACACACTGTTGGACCCCGCCGGTCATCTTGTGTGTGTGTTTGTGTAAGAAAGAGGCCTGTCCCGTATCTGTGTGTGTGTTTTCCTGGTGAGACCAGGGTGAGCACCACGGTGTTGTGGTTCGGATCCAGGCCTGGGGGCCTCTCCTCCACCCGCCCAGCCAACCACGGGGCCTCTAGCCTGGGCTGTTGTTGCAGTGTGACCCTGTGGCGGGACCCTGCGGAGCTTGTAAACGCTGCAGGAAAGCTGAGGTATCGTCTGCGAGCCTGTCTTAATGAGGCGCCGGGGTCGCCGAGGGGTCACACACTTAGACTACAGAGACAACACCAGCAGCCCACGCTCATTTCTTACACCATCAAAGAGTGCGTGACACACACACAACACATACCCAACACACACACACACACACCCAACACACACACTCACCCACAGCCTCTTATCTGTTGGGCAGCAGCTGTGCCTCATGCAGGGGGTTAGCTGCAGACAGGGGAATGGCTGTCTCTCGAAATAAGTCCCTTCCTTGATCCCTGGTTGTGCTGTCCAGGCAGAGCTGCCTCGCACGGATCCCATCAGAGAGGGGGCTTCTGACAGCCGACCCCTCCAGACCCCCCTGGACCCCCCCCACCCTTACCCCCCACCCCCCGCAGAGCTGGCCTGTGATGTGGTGTCCAGGTCTCCTCTGGTGTCTGACTGGTGTCCCTCCTCAGAGCCCCTGGGGGGGCTGGTGTCCCTCCTCAGAGCCCCTGGGGGGGCTGGTGTCCCTCCTCAGAGCCCCTGGGGGGGCTGGTGTCCCTCCTCAGGGCCCCTGGGGGGCTGGTGTCCCTCCTCAGAGCCCCTGGGGGGGCTGGTGTCCCTCCTCAGAGCCCCTGGGGGGGCTGGTGTCCCTCCTCAGAGCCCCTGGGGGGGCTGGTGACCCTTGGGAGGGCTGGTTTCCCTCCTCAGAGCCCCTGGGGGGGCTGGTGACCCTTGGGAGGGCTGGTGTCCCTCCTCAGAGCCCCTGGGGGGCTGGTGTCCCTCCTCAGAGCCCCTGGGGGGGCTGGTGTCCCTCCTCAGAGCCCCTGGGGGGGCTGGTGTCCCTCCTCAGAGCCCCTGGGGGGGCTGGTTTCCCTCCTCAGAGCCCCTGGGAGGGCTGGTTTCCCTCCTCAGAGCCCCTGGGGTGGCTGGTGACCCTTGGGAGGGCTGGTTTCCCTCCTCAGAGCCCCTGGGGGGACTGGTGTGCCCTGGAGGGGCTGGTGACCCGGGACAGCAGCTGGTCCTGACGTGGGCAGAAGCCACATCATCACCACAACCTTTCCGCTTGATTTTCATGCGGGCGCTTGTGTGGGCCACCTTTTGATCATGCTCCCTCCCTGGCCACCCGGGTCGGAATGGCGACGGGCTGGCGGCTGGTGGTGGAGCAGGCTGAAGGTACGTGCCTGGGTGGAGAGATGCCGTCTGGGGTCGAGTGGGAAGGGGCGTCTGTGGGGGATGAAAGCATGGCTCGTCGCATGGCTCGTCGCATGGCTCGTCGCATGGCTCGTCGCATGGCTGACCACCAAGAGACAGCATTTTAAATGCATTAATGTCCATAGGCCTGGTTAACTAGTGCAATAGAGCAGTGTGCAATAAACTCAGGCACTTTTTCTCGCACTTTCCTCGCACTTTAAATTGTCTGTTTTTATGTCCTAGAATTACCGTGTGATGTTCTTGTTGTTTAGCTTTGTCCAATGTATAGGCCAAGGTTTTACTGTGTTTTTACTGTGTCATATTGTTGTTGTCTACTGGTTAAGCAAAATGTAGCACAATGCCCAAGACAAATTTCCTTAACAGGACAATAAAGTTTACCCTGACCCTGACCCTGAGAGAGGCTTAAACGAACGGTTATCATGTGAACGTCTGCCCTCCGCAGATGGACAAATGGACGTTTGGTCGTCAGAGTACTGTCACAGCTTGGTCACCTCTCTGGCCCTCGCTAGCTCTATATATACACACAAGCACGCTGGGGTCAAATTAGACCGTTTACAAGGGCAATTTATTAAAAAGGAAACAGAAAACAGCACAATGAGAGTCCAGAGGGCAGGACCAACGAGCCATGTTTGTGTTCAGCGCAGACACACAGAAGAAGAGGAAGAGGAGGAGGGTTAGAGAGATGAAGAGGAGGAGGAGGGTGAGGGGAAGATGAGGAAGTAGGATGGGGGAGTAGAGATACGAGGACGATATGATGCACAGCGATCGCAGTTCTTTTAGGTGTGTCCTCTACTCCTCCTCGTCTGTTTCTCTTCCTCTCTCTTCCTCTTTTTCCTTTCCTCTCGTCCTCTTCTGTCTTTTTCTGTCCTCTCTTTTCCTCTTCTTCTTTGTCTTTGCCTCTCTCTTCCTCTTCGTCCTTTTCTGTTCCGCTCTCTTCCTCGTCTTCGCTCGTTTCCCTCTCGTTGCCCTCGTCGCTGTCTGTAGCGATGAAGACTGAAGCGTGTGTATGACAGGGTGAGAAGTCCTCCGAGGTTTTGAGCGACATCTCGAATCGTCTCTCCAGATCATGTGATCAGGCCCCAGATCATGTGATCAGGCCGGGGCTGCCCGCGTGGCCTGGGTTCCCGGCCGCGTGCCTCAGATTCACTCGATGACACGTCCTCGATCTGCTGGATGTGCTTCGTCTTCATCAGGGGCTGACAGTATGTTTTAACCACATCACTGGCCGTCAGCACACAGCCAGGTCCTGCCAGCTTCACCAGACCAGCTGTGTCCAGGCCCACAGGGATGTCTGGGTGTGTATCTGTGATGGTCTCCGTGGTGATGGTCTCAATGGTACTGGTTTCCATGGTAAGGCTGTTTGTGTCTGTGCATGTTCACCAGTGAGGGCATCATAATCATCAGAACATGTGCAGCTCCTCACTACTGCATCATGACAGAATCTTCATGGGACCTCGTGTGGCTGCTGTGGTCTAGTTCAGGTTTCTGGAACACTAAATCCTTCTGTATTTACCCAGAGAGGACACGAACCTCATCCTCCTCCACACCCTCCTCTCTCTTCTCACCCACACAGCGTGTTGTTACTGCTGTGTGTGTGTGTGTGTGTGCGTGTGTGTGTGTGCGTGTGTGTGTGTGTGTTTAAGAGTGAGGGGGGAGGCTACTGAGTGGGTAAGAGAGAGCTGTCTAGAAGTGAGCGAGTGTGTGTGTGTGACACATGAGAACAGCCGCTATGGGACTCTGGAGATCATGGGTGAGAGGGAGGGAGGGGGGGGAGGGAGGGGGGGAGGGAGGGGGTGGAAGTAGCAGAGGCAGGCCTGAAAGTGAAACCCTTTCAGGGTACGAAGGAGAAAACCCCTTGCATGACACACACTGGTCCACACAGACAGACACACACACCTCTGATCCACACAGACAGACACACGCACACACAGACACTCACACTTCTGGTCCACACACACACACACCTCTGTCCACCACACACACTCACGCACACACACCCACCTCTGGTCCACACACACACACACACACACACACCCACACACATACACACACACCACACACACACACCACACACACACACACACACCTCTGGTCCACACACACACACACACACACACCTCTGGTCCACACACACACACTCACACACACACACACACACACACACACCACACACACACACACACACACACACACACACACACACCACACCTCTGTCCACACACACTCACACACACACCTCTGGTCCACATCCTGTTGTAGCCCATGCAGAACAGCCAGAGGAGGGGGGATGAACAGGATCATGAAGATATTGCTGAAGATGTTTGCTGAGGATTTCCTGGTGTGTGCTGGGTTGGTCGACCACACCCTGGGTGGTCCTCATACACTCTCTCTCTCTCTATCTCTCTCTCTATCTCTCTCTTTCTCTCTGTATCTCACTCATTCTCTGTGTTTGCGTCTGTGTGTGAGTATCTGTGTGTATGTGTGTGTGTGTGCGTGTGTCTGTGTGTCTGTGTGTGTGTGTGTGTTTGTATGACTTGAAAGGACTTTGGCACATCTTTGAAGTCTTCCTGTAGGACACTGTGATGGACACTGTGACCCTGGATGCTGTCAGCCATGCTGTGCCTCCTCTCAGCTTCCCAGCTCCAGGAGGGACACCTCCAGCATTCCTCTCATGTCCCCTTCCACCCCTGACCTTCCAGTCTCCTGCGTCAGGAAGAGAGACTCGGAAGATGGGGTGAGGTTGAGGGGGATGTGGAGAAAGGGGTGAGGAGGAGGGGGGGTGAGGGCGGGGTTGGGGGAGGAAGAGGAGGGTGAGTGATTTACCTGATGACATGTATGTAAAACAAAATCTGTGCTGGATAAACACACGTCCTTTTTTCCCTGCAAGCGTTCTGCTGCACCTCTTCTGTCAAGCACGGCTCTCTCTGTCTACCAGGGTCCCTGAGGAGAGAGCAGCAGTCTGCAGGGACTGCTCTCTCTGTCTGCCAGAGTCCCTGAGGAGAGAGCAGTCTGCAGTGACTGCTCTCTCTGTCTGCCAGGGTCCCTGAGGAGAGAGCAGTCTGCAGTGACTGCTCTCTCTGTTTGCCAGAGTCCCTGAGGAGAGAGCAGCATTGTGCAGTGACTGCTCTCTCTGTCTGCCAGGGTCCCTGAGGAGAGAGCAGCAGTCTGCAGGGACTACTCTCTCTGTCTGCCAGAGTCCCTGAGGAGAGAGCAGCATTGTGCAGTGACTGCTCTCTGTCTGCCAGGGTCCCTGAGGAGAGAGCAACAGTCTGCAGGGACTACTTTCTCTGTCTGCCAGAGTCCCTGAGGAGAGAGCAGCATTGTGCAGTGACTGCTCTCTGTCTGCCAGGGTCCCTGAGGAGAGAGCAGCAGTCTGCAGGGACTGGCAGAATAGTGATGGTTGTTACTGTGCAACCATTCTTCTTTATTGAGATAGACAGTGAAGAATGACAGGAAGGAGAGAGAGAGGGGAGGACTGTCAGGACATGGTCTGTTAGGCCCGACTCCTGCTGTTAGGCCTCAGTTTGCGTGATTTGTGCTCTTGACCAGCGAACCACCGGAGCCCCCTGAGGAACGTCAGTCTCAGTTACCTCCTCTCTCTACCTCTTATCTCTCTCTCCTCTCTCTACCCTCTCTCTCCTCTCTCTACCTCTCTACCTCTCTACCTCTTATCTTTCTCTTTCTTGTTCTCCTCTCTCTCTCTCTTTCTCCTCTCTCTTCACCTCTCCTCTCTCTCTCTCCTCTCTCTCTCTGGGTCGGTCCCAGATGCTTGGAGCCCCAGCATGAGACAGACATCCATCTCTTTCAGTCCTTCCTGTCCTTGTCTCTTTTCTCTCCTTCCTGTCTGGCTCGCCTGGCGAGGCTGCACGTCTGATGTCCGTGGAGACGCTGAGACGTGGCTCGTACCGCCACACATCTGCAGACCGACACCATCTACAGAGCTGTCCCTGGAGGAGGAGAGAAGAAGAGAGGGGAGGAGGAGAGGAGGAGAGAGGGAGGGGAGGGGAGGGGAGGGGAGGGAGGGGAGGAGAGGGAGGGAGGGAGGGAGAGTGAGCAGGGAGAGTTCGACGGAGAGGCTATGAGTGGAGGAGCAGGGCAGTGTGAGGAGAGGCGAGGATCGGTGGAGGGGAGGCAGGGAGCGGAGAGGGAGGATGATGCGAGGGGAGGGGAGGGGAGGGGAGGGATGGAGGGATGAGGAGATAACCCTAACCCACACCTCAGCATGTCTCCACACCTCAGCCTGTCTCCACAGCACACTACTATGAGCAACTTTCCAAAGCAGAGCCTTTCTCATGGTCATGAGTCAGTCTGTAACCAAATCCAAACGTAAAACTTTCTGTATCTGCCGCTGGGAAAGGTTTAAATCATCTGTTCAGTGCATGCAGTGATTGATTACAAGCGTGTCCTCAAGCAGTACATTTTTTCCTGATGTACAAGGGGATTTGAACCTGGGGCCACTGCAGCGAAGCTATCATGCCTGCCCTATCTGTGTGAGTGAACTTCTTTTATACACGATCATGATGATGATAAGTTAGGACCTTTGCTTTATATTACACAGATGGACAACATATATCACATGTGTATGATTGCACACACACTTCACACGCATCATACATACATCGCACACTCACACACTCATACACTCACACACACATCACACACACACACACACACTCACAACACACACACATCACACACACATCACACACACCACACACACACACACACTTACCATCACACACACGTCACACACACACATCGCTGAGTGAAGGCTTCCTCACAGTTCTGGAGCAGCAGTGTGGGTTGGAGGCACCGTCTTGTGCGTCAGCTGAATTTCAGCTGCCAGGTCAGTAAATACCTGCTAGCTGGCAGGGCTGGGGCCATGTGGCTGGCTCTGGGCAGGGATGGCAGGGCAGGGATGAGGCAGGGCTGGGATGAGGCAGGGCTGGGATGAGGCAGGACTGGGGCCATGTGGCTGGTTCTGGGCAGGATGAGGCAGGGCAGGGATGAGGCAGGGCTGGGATGAGGCAGGGCTGGGATGAGGCAGGACTGGGGCCATGTGGCTGGCTCTGCGGCAGGGATGAGGCAGGGCAGGGATGAGCAGGGCAGGGATGAGGCAGGGCTGGTGCCAGGTGGCTGGTTCTGGGCAGGGATGAGGCAGGACTGAGGCAGGGCTGGGGCCATGTGGCTGGCTCTGGGCAGGGATGAGGCAGGGCAGGGATGAGGCAGGACTGGGGCCATGTGGTTGGCTCTGGGCAGGGATGAGGCAGGGCTGGGCTGAGGCAGGGATGAGGCAGGACTGGGCTGAGGCAGGGATGAGGCAGGACTGGGCTGAGGCAGGGATGAGGCAGGGCTGAGGCAGGGCTGGGGGCTGTGTGGTTGGCTCTGGGCAGGCTGCTGGTACTGCTGGCAGGAACGTTCTGGGTTTGGAGGGAATCAGGAAAATTCACGTCTCCCTCCAGCAGCCTGCGCTCTGCAGCCTGCGCTCTGCAGCCTGCGCTCTGCCAAGCTCACAAGATCCAGTCCTCAGCACTGAACCACAGAAAACACACACTTCCACACACATACACACTTACACACATACGCACACTTACACACACAACCTTACACATTCACACACTTACACACACATGCACACATGCACAAATATGCCCACACATGTACAAATATGTGCACATGCACACACATGCACAGAAATATACACACATACTGCACACCACATGCACAGAAATAAACACACATACTGCACACCACACATGTGCACATGCACACACACAAATACACACACTCTCACACACTTTTACTTGTGGCCCTTGGCCTGTGCCTGTTGTGTGATTAAAGGGGGTGTTTGTCGGGGGGGCTGGAGAGCAGATAGGAACCAGGAGGAGCCAGACTGGAGGAGGCAGGCAGGAGGAGGCAGGCTGGAGGAGGCAGGAGGAGCAGGTTGGAGGAGGCAGTGCAGAGGAGGAGCCAGACTGGAGGAGCCAGGAGGAGGAGCCAGGCTGGAGGAGGCAGTCAGGAGGCAGGCTGCAGGAGGCAGGAGGAGGAGCCAGGCTGGAGGAGGCAGACTGGAGGAGCCAGGAGGAGGCAGGCTGGAGGAGGCAGGAGGAGGAACCAGACTGGAGGAGGCAGGCTGGAGGAGGCAGGAGGAGGCAGGCTGGAGGAGCCAGACTGGAGGTCAAAGAGCTCCCCTGGTTCTCCTCCATCAGCCAGCACCAAGGACAGTCCCTGCAGAGGTCTGCTCCCTGGCTGAGGTCTGCTCCTGCCTGAGGTCTGCTCCTGGCTGAGGTCTGCTCCTGCCTGAGGTCTCCTGCTCCTGCCTGAGGTCTGTCCTGCTCTGAGGTCTGCTCCTGGCTGAGGTCTGCTCCTGGCTGAGGTCTGCTCCTGCCTGAGGTCTGGTCCTGGCTGAGGTCTTCCCTGAGTCTGTCCTGCTGAGGTCTGGTCCTGGCTGAGGTCTGGTCCTGCCTGAGGTCTGCTCCTGCCTGAGGTCTGGTCCTGGCTGGGTTGCTCGCTGCTCCTGCCGAGGTCTGCTCCTGCCTGAGGTCTGGTCCTGGCTGAGGTCTGGTCCTGGCTGAGGTCTGGTCCTGGCTGAGGTCTGCTCCTGCCTGAGGTCTGCGAGGGGCGCTGGTCTGGAGGTCTTGATGTGGTCAGTCGGCGTGGAGGAAAGATGTGTGGCTTACTGCATTACCCTGGAAGCACAAATTAACACAAAGCTGAATGGAGACTGTCGCTGCTGAGGCTGGAGGCTGCTGGAGCTGGGGCTGAGGCTGGAGGCTGGAGGCTGGAGGCTGGAGGCTGGAGGCTGGAGGCTGGAGGCTGGAGGCTGAGGCTGGAGGCTGGAGGCTGGAGGCTGGAGGCTGGAGGCTTCCCAAACCTCCCCTAGCGCCCACTGTTTCCCTAGCCTCTCTCTACCACCTCCCCCCTACCTCCCCTACCTCCCCCCTACCTCCCCCTACCTCCCCCTTACCTCCCCCAGCCTCCTCTAGCTTCCCCCAGAAGCCCCACAGCACATCAGAGAGCCAGCCTCCAAGTGTGAGGCTAATGAGACTGTGTTTACTTGAGTGGGCGTGGCCAGCTCAGCACAAAGATAACTGTTCGCCGGTTCTGTCTTTCCTGCACAATGAAGAAGAAAAAAGGATTCTAAAAGTGGAAAGGAAAAGACCGGAATTGAAGTGGGCGACATGTGGTCCTCATCTGGAGACAGAGCACAACAAGCCTGCTTCTGTGGGGAATGGCAGTTCCCCAGGACTCATTACTCCACACACACACACACACACACACACACACACACACACACACACACACACACACCACACACACACACACACACACACACACACATATACACACACACACACATCCACACATACACACACACACATATACCACACCATTACACACACACACACACCACCCACCACACACACACACACATATACACACCATACACCACACCCCACCACCACGTCCACACATACACACATACATCTGCACCACACATTCCACACATACATCTGCACACACACAAACACCCACACATGCATACACAGGCAGTGTGAAGTCTTTAGAATGAGAGGGCAGGTCCCAGCTCCATACACAAGAGGACAGCGCCCTGCCAGAGGCCTCCGCACACAAAGACCGTTAACTGCAGGCCAGTCATCAATAATAT
>CAEFZP010002617.1:0-42500 GCA_903064625.1 Mallotus villosus
CTCTCTCTCTCTCTCTCTCTCCTCTCTCCTCTCTCTCTTCCCCCCTCTTATCTCTCTCTCTCCCTCTCTCTCCTCTCTTCTCTCTCCTCTCTCTCCTTCTCTCTCTCTTCTCCTCTCTCTCTCTCTCTCTATCTCTCTCTCTCTCTCTCAGTAGAGGTCACCTTCAGTCGGGATGCAGGTAGAACTCTGACCAGGCATCGTCTCTCTCTCGCACCCAAAAACAAAGGTCTCTGCACCTGGACGTGGGCTCACCAGAGTGGGGCTTCTCTCTGTGGCTGGCCCACGTGCCTCGCTGCCTCGTGGCCCAGTCGTGGGGCGGCCACGTCTGACTCTAACACAACAGGACAAACACGCCCTCACTGTGCACTCTCCATCCCCGGTAGGTAGAGAGGGAAAGAGGGGGAGAGAGAGGGAGAGATGGGGATAGAGGAATAAGAGAGAGAGAGGGAAATACATTGTTTTGCTCTCTAACCAAGACCTGCACATTCACCCAATTACTACACTACTGGCCCTTAGAGAGAGGGAGAAATGGGTGGAGAGACTGACAGAGAGAGAGGGAGAGAGACAGAGAGGGGGGAAAGCAGCGGTCGTGCGATGGAAGGACAGAGTTTGTGATCGTGAAGAGCTGGAGGCCAGTATCCTCTGTGGTCTGAGAGGAGGGAGGGAGGGAGGGATGGAGGGCGGGGGAACGGAGACATGGGACAAATAGAGTAATAATCTAATTAGGGGAGGCTGTGTGGCCTGTGATGTGGCCTGTGATGTGGCGAGCCTGTCCAGTGATCTCCTACTGTTCCCTCAGGCTGGCTAGCGATGCTGCTGGGACTCCTCAACTCACTGGACCCTAACAGGGATAGAACACAGCCCAGGACACACACACACAGTCTCTCAAACACACACACACAGCCTCACACACTCTCACACGCACACACTCACACACCCCAGGCTGACGTGCACAGTATGGACGAGGGAGAGAGGGAGGCGCTCGTGGCGACTTGAGGAGAAGACCTGCACCTTCTCTCTCTGACCTCTGACCTCCAGGAGGGGAACCCAGCCCAGCGCCCTCACAAGGATCCCAGGACTGACACGGGGGCGGAAGAACGTTCCGGCAGCGAGGCTCCAGATAACTCGTCATTCGCTCTTTAGAGATCGAGTTAAGAGGGATGTTCATTGAACTGTGCTCTGGTGCAGTGCTTGATATGAGGCAGTCCTAAGTTGCATTCAAGTCAAGTCGGTGTTTAACTGACACGTTCGGTCCAAAGCGGTCACCATCATAAAGTGAATGAGGTGGCCTGGGCAGGACAGGAGGACATCTCTGACCTTCCTGGAGCCCTGCAGGCCCTAGACCAGGTTCAGGTCCACTTTAGACCAGGTTCAGGTCCACTTTAGACCAGAGGTCCACTTTAGCAGCGGCCATCTTGTAATCAGGACGGTTATGGTGGGAGGTGGAGGGGAAAACAGATTGCTGGGCTGGCAGTAAACAAAAGAGCAGCCTAGTCTTTACCCCCTTGCCCCTCTCTAACCCCCTGCCCAGACTCCCGCCCCTTTACCTCTCTGCCCCCTCTCAACCTACCCCTGGCCTTGATGTGTAACACCCTCTTAATGCCTCTCATACCGCACTTCATCGTCCTACTGTACCCTGACAGCTGGCCTAGGGATGACCTGCCGTGAGCGAGTGTGTGTGTGTGTGTGTATGTGTATGTGTATGTGTATGTGTGTGTATGTGTGTGTGTGTGTTTGTTATCAGCTCAGTCTGTCTGAGCCCCCTCCTCCCCAACTCTGACACACTCAGCTCCTCCAAACACCGGGGGGTCCCAAAGCTGCTTTAACACAGCTAAGGGGGGTGCTAGGGTTATCCTGTGTACAGTAAGAATAGCCAAACAACAAGAGGAAAGGTACCTCATTGGTTAGGAGAACAGAAGCAGGTTGTGTGTGAGGGGGGAGGCTCAGTGGGAGGGGGGAGGCTGAGAGTGAGGGGGGAGGCTGAGAGTGAGGGAGAGAGGCTGAGAGTGAGGAGAGAGGCTGAGAGTGAGGGGGGAGGCTGAGAGTGAGGGGGAGGCTGTGAGAGTGAGGAGAGAGGCTGAGAGTGAGGGGGGAGGCTGAGAGTGAGGGGGGGGCTGAGGCTGAGAGGGAGGAGAGAGGCTGAGAGTGAGGGGGGAGGCTGAGTGAGGAGAGAGGCTGAGAGTGAGGATAGAGGCTGAGAGTGAGGGGGGAGGCTGAGAGTGAGGGGGGAGGCTGAGAGTGAGGGGGGAGGCTGAGAGTGAGGGGGGAGGCTGAGAGTGAGGAGAGAGGCTGAGAGTGAGGGGGGAGGCTGAGAGTGAGGGGGGAGGCTGAGAGTGAGGGGGGAGGCTGAGAGTGAGGGGGCGTGTGCTCTACAGGTCAACAACACTGTTAGCTGGGATGATGATATCCACTCTGAGGTCGGCGGGGGGGAATGCAGTAATCATCTAAGCACCTGACATCACTCAGGAAGGGCTGCAGTAGATTCACACTAGACATCAAACACCCTTCATGACACACACACACACACACACACCACATATTGGAAAATGTCAAGGCTACTGAGGAATCCATATATTATCTATCAGACAGTGAATATGAGCTGGTCATCAATCTCAGCTAAGCAACACACACACACACACACACACACACACCTCTGTCATCTCCTCCTGTCCTTATCGTCTCTGACTAAGCTTCATGAATAACTGCCTGCTTCTGAAGGTGTCTCTGACACTGCCAACGCTTAAACACCTGACATGAATTTCTCCACACTTTGTCTTCTGACTGACACACTTTCTGTGTGTGAGTGTGTGTGTGTGTTTCTGTGTGTGTGTGTGTGTTTGTTTCAGTGTGTGAATGTGAGTGAGTCACACAGACTCTGCCCTCGTCGAACGAGACGACAACAGGCAACATGAAAGTCGCCTTTCGATCCCGTGACATCACCACCACCGCGGATGACAAGGTAGCTTCCTGTCCAATGGGAAGGGCCACAATCAGCCGTGCGGGACACGCCCCTCTCTCTCCGTCACACGCCCCTCTCTCTCGGTCTCAGCCAATCGGCCGGCTGCCTGCCTGGACGCAGAGCTCAGGCCAGCTGTGGTTAAGGTGAGGCTCCGGCATCCAGACTTCCGTGGGCGGGTGTGTCTGTGCTGTGTTCAAGTCAGACAACAAAGGCCTGGTGTGTGTACAGGAGGTGTCTGGAGTTCTGCCCCGAGGCTGTGCTCACCTGGGCCCTCCCTCCCTCCTCTCTCCCTCCTCTCTCTTTCCCTCCCTCCCTCCTCCCTCTCTCCCTCCTCTCTCCCTCCTTCCCTCCTCTCTCTCTCTCCTCTCCCTCCACACAGGCGCACTAATGGCAGCACGTCGCTGCTTCTTGGTGTGTCTGTCGCGCACACTTAGGAAGACGGACGTCATTCCTGTCTGGGCCCGGCTAATGACGATGAACAGCTATGAAGGATCTCTACACACACACACACACACACACACACACACACACACACACACACACACACACAACACACACACACACACACACACACACACACACACACACACACACACACCACACACACACACACACACACACATATACACACACACACAGGCTACATGGGGAAATTAGGAGGTGGGGAGGGTCTGGAGGGGCCTTCATAATGCAAATTAATCGTCAGTGTTTCAGCAAAGGAGAGAGGGTGGAGTGTAGCAGTATCCCTACATGGCAACAATGAAACACAGTGATAGGTGTGTGTGTGTGTGTGTGTGTGTGTGTGTGTGCGTGTGTGTGTGACAGGTTCAGCCCCAGGTGGCAGGTGCAGTCTCCAGGATGGTAGAGCGGGAGGAAAGGGAGGAGGGGGAGAGAGAGAGACAGGAGGGAGGGAGGAGAGAGACAGAAGGGAGGGCCTAGCTGTTAACAGCAGTCTGCAGACCAGAGCTGCAGCCCCCCCCACACAGAGCCCTTCTGCTGGGTGAGGGGCTCATCCACACACACACCACACACACACTCTATCCCCTTGGTGTGTTAGCCACCAGCTAACTGGCCCACTCCCAACTCAAGTGGAAGGTTCCCTTCCAGACTAAGGCAGTAGTTCTAGCAGGCCCAGTCTCCCTGTCTGTCATCGACCCTCTCCCAGTCCCTGTCCTCCCTCACATTCTCTCTCTGTCTCTCTCTCTCTCTCTGTTTGAGTCCTCTCTCTGTCTTCCCCCTCTCTCTCCGTTTGAGTCCTATCTCTCTCTCTCCATCTCTCTTCCTTCTCCAGTCTCTCCCTCCCTCTCTCTCCACCCCTCGTGCCACTCTCCTCTCCCTGCTCCAGTCTCTCTCTGTTCTAGCCTCTCCTCACACCCGTCCCTCCCTGCTCCGGTCTCTCGTCTCCCTGCTCCAGTCTCTCGTCTCCCTGCTCCAGTCTCTCGACTCCCTGCTCCAGTTTCTCCTTCCACGCTACCCCTGGTGGACCCTCGGTGCTCCAGGCTCACGGCGGGGCTGCAGATATGGGGGCAGAGGGACCGCAGAGAGGGCGCAGAGGGTCCGCAGAGAGGGGGCAGAGGGGACACCTGCCCTCGCAGTCAGTGACACACTGTCTCTCTGTGGACCTGCTGTTCCCTAATCTGTCCCTCCATCCTTTATTCATCCAGCAATCCCTCCACCCGTCTGTCGGGCCGAGCGAGCGATCCCTCCCTGTCCCGTTCTCTGGGGCCTTCGTAAAGGGGGAAAGGCTAAACTGGGGAGATTGATTCTCTGTAGAATCTTCAACCGTCAAATATTAAAGCAAAGTTACCAATAGATTTACTGAGCCAAATGGCCAGTCGATATTGCGCTTGTACCTTTTGAGGCCACTCATCTGATAAGGACATTGTTTGACGCCAAATCTGCATGTTTGAAGTTTGCTTCAAAGGAAGTGAGTGTTTGAGTCAGCACAAGTAACTAGCAAGCAAGACAACATTTGTATCAGCCTCAGCATTCCCACCTCTTTCACATTTATTCATTTAGCAGACGCTTTTATCCAAAGTGTGCTCACACTCACACAGACACACACAGACACACACACACAGACCCACACACAGACACACAAGGCTGCCACTCTCGTTTACTTCATTAAACATCCATTTGAGTCGGAAAGGAGGTCAGCTAGCGTGCTTGTTAGGAGGGTTATTAATAGTCCCCTCCTCACCTGTCCTCTCCACTCGTCACCTCACCGCTCCACATCCTCCGCACCGCTCCGCGCCACCTCCGCCTGCCGCGCCACCGCTCCGCACCGGTCCGCGCCACTCTGCACCTCACCGCTCCACCTCCTCCTCACCTCGCCACTCGTCACCTCACCTCTCCACCTCCTCCTCACCTGTCCTCTCCACTCTTCACCTCACCTCTCCACCCCCTCCTCACCTGTCCTCTCCACTTCTCCTCACCTCTCCACCTCCTCATCACCTCTCCTCCTCACCTATTCTCTACACTCTTCACCTCACCTCTCCTCTCCACCTCCTCCTCACCTCACCACTCTTCAACTCTCCTCTCCAGCTCCTCCTCTCCACTCTCCACCTCTCCTCTCCCTTCTCTTCTCCTTTCACTCCTTGCTCCTCTTCAGTCCTCTAGAGTTGGGTAGCTAGTTCTTTCACCTCAGAGCCGACACTTCTGAGCCAAGCGAGACATGTATTAGCACGCCTTCCTCTTGCCTCTCTCTCCCCGTCTCCCTCTCCTAGATGTGGGCCAGGATCGAGGCTGTGAGCCAGCTCCCGGCCAGCCCTGTGGCTGTTGTCTCAGATCAGAGAAAGAGAGAAAAAGAAGGAAGGCGAGGGAGCTGGCCTGGAATAAAAACCCAGAATCCGGATTACCATAATGTCTTTTCTTTAGCCCCAGCAACACTCAGCAAAACAGTCACACACACACACACAGAGAAGGAGAGAGAGAGAGAGAGAAGCTGTGTAAGATAAGTCTGATCAGGTTTGTCAGCCTCTCAATGCAGCCAACGTCAAGCTTTGTCCGATAGATTCATATTTCAAACAACAACAAAAAAGGGGAGGGGAGGAGGGGGGGGAATCATCCGTAAAAAGCTCGAAGCAAAAGTAATCTGCTCTCTCTGTCTCCCCAGTGTGACAATAGGGCCTTACAGTGGCTCTCTCTCTGAGGGGGATTAAACCAACAGCATTCAACCACAGCTCGACAAAAGGGGAAAAAGGTTATTTTTCTCTCCTCTTCTCTCCTCCCTCCCTTGGCCACCTCCTTCTCTCTCCTCCTCCGAAAGGCTCCCCCCTCTCTCCCTCCCCCGGTTCCCAAGGAGCCCTGTGTGACAGAGAGACTGGCAGCGTGCCAAGCTCCAGTAATGCACTAATGAGTGTGCGGAGACTCCCCTCAGCAACGCTGCCGCCGTTTGGGAGAGAGGGAAGAAAAAGAGGGGGGAAAGAGAGAAAGAAGGGGACGGCATAAGAGTGATTCGCCTGCCTGCTTGTCTGCCAGCTTGTGTGTGCTTGTGTGTCTGTGTGTGTGTGTGTGTGTGTGTGTCTGTGGCTGGTATTGTGCTCGTCTTTCCATGTTGGCGGCGTAGGCGAGTTGTTATTTAAAGCCCAGTACAGGGTGACAGTGTGGAACCCTGTTCAAGTCTGCTGGACACGCACACACACACACACACACACGCAAGTGACACCGAATCCCGGCTCAAAGAGTGACAACGTGTCCTCGCTGTCTCGTCTCCGTCTCACCACCACCACTGAGCAGACACACTGAAAACACACACACACACACACACCACACACACAGAGACACACACACACACACGGCTTTAGCAAAGGTCACGGCAGCAGGGGTCTAGGCTGGAGGGACGGACAGACGCGTCCTCCTCTTCTGATCCGACGCCTCCTCAGTCACAGCGGCTGACTTCCACTCTCCTCTTTCATCCATCCATCCGTCCATCCTTTTCTTTCTTTCTTTAGGAGGCCAGCGGAGCCGCTCTGGCTGATCCCACCAGCCAGGCAGGAGACAGGCTGTGTACACAGAGGTCCTCTCACACACACACACACACCACAAACCCCATACCAGAGACTAGAGACATGGTCTACTACACCCTCAGAAGCAGCTATGATGACTTGGCCTCCAGCCCAGCCAGGTACCCCCCTGCCCTTTTAAAGACTTCCTGGTCAGTACACATGCCTTTGACAGCCTGGGTCCATTAGCGTAATGTAGTGTGTGCTAGTGCAACTTCTCCAGCCCCCAGTTCACTGTGTTCCCGCTTAAACACACACAATTAAACAGCCCGTCTTGGGCTAATACACGGCCGTTATTCATGGGGGACGTTCGCATTAGCATGTTTTCATTCTTTCCGGGCGCGTTGGGGAGGTCTCGTTGTGAAAGGTAGAGAGCCTCTCTCCCTCCTGACGGGCCGCGGAGCCTCATGAAAGGGGGCCGAGTGGCCTCCAGACCGGGCAGGGATCAGAGATGTGAGGAGCGCAGGGCCAGCTGGGGAGAGGGAGCACACAATACACAACACCAGAGACCACCCCTCAAGATGGGGGGGGGGAGTGAAGGAGCAGGGATGGGAGAATGAAGTGTGTGTGTGGGTGTGGTGAGGGAGGAGGGAGCGGAGGAGAGGAGAGAGAGAGCGATGGCCGGCTGTATTCAGATGAGGCCAGGCCTCTATTATACTGTACCGACAAGACTGACCATACAGTGCGGCAGGAGGGCCGAGAGACGGAGGGAGGCGGAGGGAGGTGGAGGGAGGGAGGTGGAGGACGCCTGCTGTATGCAGATGAGACGGCTGCTGGAACATCAGTCCCCACTGTGTCCAGAGGGGCCAGGTGCAGGCAGAGCGCTGGGGCTGAGCGCTGGGGCTGCGGCACACTGAGCAGCTGGAGCTGGGAGGGGGGGCTGGGGGTTTGGATGAGGGTCCACAACCAGTCAAAGTACGTGTCAAAACTACAGACTGCGGGATTGAAGGGAGCTGGGAGGGCCTCGCTGGACTGCTGCTGGAGAGGGCTAGTGCTGACAGTAGTGTTGACTGCATTAACTCTGAGCACCACCCGCTGATGCTCTCGCCTCCACTGCCAGACCAGATTAGTCCATCGCAGAACTCTTTTTTTTATTCATAAGCCAGTTGGCTGCGTAAGGACCTCCAGCTTTCAGACCGTACTAGCCGCTCTCAGACCCTGCCCTCCCACCTCCAGGCCATCAGGCGCTCCCACTCATCCTCTGTGCCATAACCAGCTACCAGGCCAGATTAGCCGCTCCCAGACTTGTTTACCTTGGGGCTCTGAGGAGGAAGAGAGGATTATCCCAGCTGTGGGTCAGGGGTCAGGGGTGCGTGGTCCTGCGCCAGGCAGCTTGAACATGGCGAACGTGCACTAACAACGTGCACTAACAAGCAGCTCTCAGAGTCCCAGGCCAACGCCAGCCGAGGGCATTGAAGACACGCATGTCAACAGACTCTTCCACCTCCCACTGTCTCTCTTTCTGTTTCCCCCTTTCTCTCTCTCGCCCTCCTCCGTCTGACCCAACCCCTCTGTCGCTATGGGGATCTGCTGAGAGCAGTGTCTGTGTGTGTGTGTGTGTGTGTGTGTGTGTGTGTGTGTGTGTGTGTTAGGCGCAGGGCGTCCCGTCGTCCTGGGGACTATGAAAAAGACATCTAAGGCAGTTCAACACAGACTTTGGGACGATAGACCATAACAATATAAAATGCATTCATGGCCATTTATAAAGCAATACAGTGATGCTGGTGATGTATGTTACTGTGATCATTATGTATAACAGGTTTCATCGATACACCAGTCTTTTACACAGGGGGAACTGACTTAAAAAAATATATATTTATAGTATTTTTAAAAGTTTTCGAAATTATTTTTTAAACCTTTCAAATCTTTTTTCCAAAACTTGTGTGTGTGTGTGTGTGTGTGTGTATGAGTGTGTCTCCGTGGTTACCTGGCACGTCTCTAAGCGACGGCCTGGCTCCTGAGCAGAGCTCTGTGTTGGAGGACTCTGCTGGAGGGCTCTCCAGCTCTTCATGGCTCCTGAACACGACGGGGCACCTCAACACACACTCAGCGTTCATCTCAGCATTCCACGTGTTTCCCGAGTGTGTGAGTGTGTGTGTGTGTGTGTGTGAGTGGTGTACACATCAGTCTAGGAAGGTTGACTAGTCTGTTCATTCTCCTACACTTCACAGTAACAAACGGTGTAACCAAGCTGTGTAATCGTGAGCGATGAGGAGTTGGACCTGTTGAAAGAACATACTTGGAACTGTGTGTGTGTGTAGGCTTGTGTGTGTGTGTGTGTGTGTGTGTGTGTAGGCTTGTGTGTGCGTGTAGGGTTGTGTGTGTAGGCCTTTGTGTGTGTGTGTGTGTGTGTGTGTGTGTGTGTAGGCTTGTGTGTGTGTGTCTAGGCTTGTGTGTGTGTGTGAAGGCTTGTGTGTGTGTAGGCTTGTGTGTGTGTGTGTGTGTGTGTGTGTGTGTGTAGCCTTGTGTGTGTGTGTGTGTGTGTGTGTGTGTGTGTGTGTGTGTGTGTGTGTGTGTGTGTGTGTGCATCTGCAGTCAGACAGTGTCTCTCCTAATGCCATCAGACCAGGTTGTTTTTGTTGTGAGGTTCAATACGCCAGACCTTGGCCAGCCACCCAAACACAGCCTGGTAGTGTGTGTGTGTGTGTGTGTGTGTGTGTGTGTGTCCCAGCATGTGTGAACTGGCCTCCGGTGTCCTCTGCCAACAGCTAAGCTTTCCGACCACGACTCCAACACCACTGTGTCTGTCTGCCTGTCTGCCTGTCTGCCTGTCTGCCTGTCTGTCTGTCTGTCTGTCTGTCTGTCTGTCTCTCTGCCTGTCTATTAAGTAACTATGAGGCTGAAACAGATGGGAGGACAGCAGGGCAGTACAGGACAGGGGTCTAACTGTCCGCTGTGTGTGTAGCAGCAGTGTGTGTAGGACCCTTCAGTTGACCCTTACCGAAACAAGCAGTTACGTATGCATGAAAACTGTGACCTGTGTCTGTGATGTTGAGGTACCTGAGAGAAATAGGCCACACAGGAGGCAGGCAGCCTGAAGCTATTTACCGTACACTCGAATAACATGAATGTCTACTGGGAGTTCAAGACTCCAGTGGGCTCTGCTTTTCGCAGACAGCACATTAAAGGGCAGGGGAGAGAGAGAGGAGAGAGAGAGAGAGAAGAGAGAGAGAGAGAGAGAGACAGAGGGGGGAATCAGTGTGGACGTTCCTTATTATCAGCAGAGTACAGGAGGGGGCCAAAGAGCATTCCACCAGTGAAATAATTTTTCAATTAGTGTGCGAAATGTGTTGGAGGGGGGAGAGAGGGTTTGGAGAGGGGGTCAGGAGCATGGAAGGGGACACACCAAAACACAAACACACACACAGATTCAATCTGTTCCAGTGCCAGCAGAAATGGTCAGGAGGGAGAAGGGAGGAGGCGTCACCACAAGGGAATGTCTCTCCCCTCCCCCTCTCTGAGACACAATCCTCCCTCCTCCCTGCCCCTGCCCTCCCTCCCTCCCTCCCACCGCCCCCCCCCACCCTCCCGCCAGCCCCATGGAGCCAGGCAGAGACACATTGTTTAGTCTAAATCCTGCCGCAGCCGAATTGCAGTGTACAAACACACACACACACCAACTTCCCGACTGTCATGTCTACAGTTGAACTATGTGTGACTCTGGGAACGGCGACATCTTACGTATTAAAAAACTCTCGGTCGTACATGTATCCATGTGAGAGTACTGTATGTGTGTGTGTATGTGAGTGTATCTGTATAATTAAGAGTGTGTGTATATGAGTGAGTGTGTCTCTGTATAAGAGTGTGTGTGTGTGAGTGTGTGTGAGGGCGTCTGTTATTGTTCAGAGCAGTGTCCCGCTCCCAGCATGTGGCCCAGAGTCGCAGCTCGCTCACTGCAGACAAACACGCAATGTCAAACACGGGCCGCCCCCATCACACGCAGCCCGGCGCAGCACTCCGCTCGCTTCACAGCCCTGACGAAACACACCTCAGCCAGCTCAATACACACACAGACACACACACCAGGTCAACACATCCCTCTTCTGCTCAACACACCCCCCCACACACACACACACTCACAAAGACAGGAAAGCGTAATGTGCTTTGGGCAGGGATGGAAGAGCGGTTATCTGGTGAGAGATCAGAACACAGGAAGACAGGAACGTCTCGGAGATGGAGCGGGGCGGACGAGAGAGAGAGGTAGGGAGGAAGAGAGAGAGAGGCAGGGAGAGAGAGAGAGAGAGAGAGAGAGAGAGAGAGAGAGAGAGAGAGAGAGAGGAGAGTAGAGTAGGGAAGGACAGTCAGGGAGAGCTCTCAGTAAGTCACTTACTGTTCCAACTTAAACCTCTTTGGTTCCAACTTCCTGCCAACCCCCCCACAACCACTGTTAACATTCCTCCCAGCCGCCCAAGCTCAAAGACAACCTCACCCTGGGACCGAAGGAGCACACACACACCACACCAGAACAACACCACACCACTCCACTCCACACCAGAACCACTCCACACCACTCCACTCCACTCCACCCACTCCACGCCTATAACCACACACTTCACGGTCTAGCATGTGCAACGCCTTTATTATTATTCATTACAGTGTGTACACATCATTCAAGTTAAAGTTGCACCAGCTACTATACTGTGGAAAGCCCATATAAAGTGAAAGAGAAAGCCAGACAGAGGAAGAAAGAATGACCAGGAAAGAGAGGGAAAGAACGGGGTGAATAAGAGAGAGAGGAGCATGCTGCTGAGGAGCCATGAATAATGCTGCTGTGCAGCGAGCCCTTTCCGTTTGACAGCTTCAGCGTTTATGCCAATGTTCAGAAAATCACCACGGCAGAATATTCAGTCGGAATTTTAATCCAAACTCATGAAAATTCAAGTGACTTATTACGCTCCCTCATTAATTCATGCAATTGACACAGTGAGCACCACTGAGATCCCAAAGAGGCATAATGAGTCCAATTATCATAGTTTGGGTTTGCAAACTTTTCCAATGTTTTATTTCAAACCTCCCCCATGTGTGTTTCCCAGGTAACCACGTTGCAGTGTCTATGTGCCCGACTTTTTGCGTTGGTTGTGATCTTGCGCTTCCAGCTGCCTCGCAAAGTTAACCGTCCCCCGTCCCCCGTCCCCCGTCCCCCACACACATCAATGACAACCGCAGGTGGCTTCGACAGAGAGCATAAGGATAGAACATCTGACGACGGAACTGAACGGTTGCCGACTTAGGTATGGGCTTGCTTGTCACTCAGATGGCTTCCTCAGATAAGACTCTGTGTGATGTGGCTGGCTTGATGTGGTGCGTCTGTATCCCTGCCTGTGGAAAACCCCATCTCCTCCGCAAAGAGCATGATAAAGGGCAGCAGACAGTGACGTCTGCGTAGCGAGGCTACCAGACCATCCAGGAGACACGAGGAAACGGCCTGCCAAGCAAAGCCTACATCGGGGCATCGGGGGGCAACAGGGAACACGGGTGGCTTCTGCCTGAGACGGGCACCGACCCTTCCAAAGCCTTCAGTCTGTGGAGGGGCTCTAGGCCCATGTGTTTGGACTGTCCTTTGTAATGGGGGTGGTTCGAGGACCGATGTATGAGTGTGGACTTCCAGTTGAGGCCTGAGGCCATGCACTGTCTCCCTGGGCACCTTGGGGTGTTTGAGTTCCAAGGTTTGTGGGGGGGTGGGGTGTGAACCCTCCATGTAAGGCCCTCCTGCTTTGTAAGCAGAGACAGATTAGAAGCTGACGGGTACTTCTGTTACGAAACTACTGTTCCTGCCCGCTTCCAGTAATAACAATGCGCCCATTGATTCGGATGAATTATTAAAAGCAGACTCGAGCATCAAGAGGTGCAAGTCACTTTCAAATCTTAGATGCTGGTTTCTACAAGGACAGTCGTCTTTTATAACGTGACGGCCTGCCTGACACTCAACCTTGATGTCAGCTGTGTGTGTGTGTGTGTGTGTGTGTGTGTGTGTGTGTGTGTGTGTGTGTGTGTGTGATTATGGGAATAATAGGTGTGTGTGCTTTGCACTATGCCAAAGAGGGGGTGGTGTACACTGGCATAGCAGAGGGTCAATATGAGCCCAAACTAAATGTATTTCCAGAGACACTCAATTACCAGTAAAACCCTGGCACAGCTATGCTTTTCTCTTGCCTCCCCTAACACGCACGCACACACACGCAAATACACTCTCACTCTCTCTCTCTCTCTCTCTCTCTCTCCCTCTCCCCCTCCCTCTCCCTCTCCCTCTCCCTCTCCCTCTCTCCCTCTCTCCCTCTCTCCCTCTCTCTCTCTCCCATCACGGTCTGTCCCCACTGCAGTCTGAAGGATCACATCTCATCTCCAACCACAAACCTGCAGACACATTCCTTTGAGACAGTCTGCCACCCAACCCAAGATGAACCAGGGAATGTTCTGGTGGTTTAGAATTCATATAAGAATGAGAGTCCACTGGATGGCAATGCTGGCTTGTGGCTGGAGTACGAACTGAGTACGATCAGTTGATCAGTTAAAAAATCTACAGTCTTAAATGTCTGTTTACTGTCAGCTGAGTGAGAATAACATCTCTCTCTATCTGTCCCTCCCTCTCCTGTCCATATTATCCCACAGGAACACCTCTTTTCTTGAACCCGTCAAGGCTAAACAGAAGCTAGCCGACTGTGTGAGCTTCCTGGGAAGACATGGATACACAGCAGAAACCTTGCATAACCTCAAGGTGAAACTTGCATGTAGCTGCCATGTGTATCTGTGTAATATGTCAGAATAAGTCAGTTCAAATCAGCGACAGCGACAAATGTATATAATGAAAGGTCGGGAACACGAAGCTATGACTTACCAGCAACTGGGCTGAGGAGAAGGATGGCATATAGCCACAATGCCGAAACCCGGCCCAAGACTGCCATATCTGCGAGATGCTTTAGGTGGTTGGGTCGGGCGCTTTCTCCAAACGATTTAGTCTCTTTCGCCCCCTTTTCGTCTTGGGCTAGACAAGCTCATCCGCCCAGACCGACATGTTCAATGATGTCCAAAAAAAGACTTCCGATTCTAATGACAGTTCAGCCTCATTCTAACACACTGTCCGTGATTGCTTGTTCAATGATGTGCGTTGATTGCTCAGAAAATATTATTGGAAAAATGTTAAACCACGTTATAACGAAGGATTGTGTGCTTTTTCTGGTTAATTTAGTTGTTTTAGCACATCACCTTGTTCAATTTGGTTATCTATGATTTCAAATCAAAGCACTTAAAAATAGTTAACATGCGAAACCTCAATTATCGCATGTCAAATGCATACGGCCAACCAGTGTCATACAAATTTCTGACATTTGATAGTTGGCTAACCCATTAGCAAGGTGGCTACATTGAGTCGCAGCAGCGAGCAGCTTCTACTGTAAACCGGCTAGCGGGCAAATATGGCATTCGCGAACCACGGTGAATGCAAAAATATTTACACGATAAAAAGGAATTCCGGCTAAAATATTGCGTATATCCTGAGAATACGGCTCTTCAGTTCTCCCGCAAAGGAAATCTCTTCTAGTAGTGCAAGGTTGTATCGCACTCAGGTACGCAAGCTAAGCAAAACCTAGGCTAGTAGTAGCTAGCTAACAATTTGACTCTCAGACCAAAAAAGGCCCTTTAAAAGAAGAAAATAAATCGATTTCCTAAAATATACTCTTCGGGTTCCAACAAACAGTTATGTCGAGCTAATATATCCATCAGTAAATCATTTCCCGTTTCGCCCCAGGAGCTGTGGGGGTTAGAGCGCCCTAGCCTTCAACTTCGCCTGTACAGTAGTGAGTACAGTCTAGCCTGGTCTCGCTCGCAGTCTGGTGAGCTACAGACGAGTCCTCCCCCCGTCTGATGACCCTGTCAGGTTGGCGGCTCGCATGAGCTAAGAACGGTCCGCAGGGTAGTCTGACTGAGCGCTAGGCTGAGACCGGAGTATGCCATAAAATGTCCTGAAATGCTGTTTTATCTGATTTATAGTTTACCACACCACATCATATATGACATATAATAAATTATTGTATGTGTTTTGAGAGGAATAAATCAATTATGGATGGTGGGTAAAATGGTTTCTACATTAGATTGCAACTCGAAAACATATTTTATTTTGTTCTATATCACATATAAATGAATGAGAAGGCTAGATTTGGTATTAAAAACGGACCAGCATTGGACACGCACTTTTTCCTGTTTCTCCTGTAATTGGGCACCACCTTGCGGCTAGTTCTATCATTCCTACTACAGTAGCAATAAATAACTGTTGACTGTTTTTCTGTTATGTTGCAATAGACACTGGTATGTTACACCGTTGTATATTGTTTGTAATGCCTTAATATAAAGGATACTCGATGAAGTTGCCATGTCAATGCAGTTCTGTGTGATTGCATGGCAAAAACCGTAATCTTACATTTTGGTGAAGAAATGTGAAATGTTGATAAATAGCAGTCATCAAATTGACAGTTTGAAAATACTTAATTGGGTTAATTCAACTTCACATACACACATTTCAACTTACTACAACTAAGAAACGTGTTGGCTTCATAAGTGGCATCTAAATACACTAAAAGTCAAACAGAACATTTGGAAAACAGAACATTATGGCATACTGTCAACTGTATGTACCTGAAAATGATCATGAGAACAATAAAAGGTGGTCAAGAAATAGTGTTGGGTTTCAGTTAGTTGGGAAAAGGAGAACTGAAAACAAAAATATACAAATAAAATAAGTACGAAATAAATAAGCCAGTATAAAAATGTAGGAAAAAAATTAATAATTTCCCCCTGAGACAGTACTGATCGCAACATAAATAATGCTAACGTATAGTAAAGTATTGTACAAAGAATAATGATTGTCATCTGAAATGACACAGATGAGTGCAAGCATGGAAATAGGATCATAACAATAACAAGATAGTTGGTCACAGAGTTGTGCTTGATATTTTGGAGTGGTTTGAAGTTTCACTAGTTAGTTTGGTACCCCTCAAGACAATGACCTACAGTAGCACAGTGCTTGGTTCTGGTCTGGGAGTCCTCTTCAACTTTGACTGAGAGATAACCTAAGCTCTTCCTCCTTTAGACTCCTGTCCAATCGCTGAGTCTCATTCTCCAGAACAGAGGGAATTGGTTGCCGCGAGACCAGGGCCAGTGAGTCGCTGAGGTCCTGTCTCAGAGACACCAGCCACTGACTGTTCCTGGAGGAGCGTTGGAGAAACTGCGCCCTCTGGTGGTGATCCATTGCCAGTGTCAGCCTCAGATGATGGACCTGGGCAGGATGGAGGTAAATCAGAGAGTATTGTTTAATCATTCATAACAGGGGGAAAAAAACAAAAAAGTATTTAATCAAAAAGAGTTTAACAGGAACCCACTTCAAAGCGGCACAGCACAAAAGCAAACTTCCCGTTGATTTTAACCTCCCACAACCCCAGAGGAACTCATGGAGCCATATCCCCTGGTACTAGCGTGATAACACAGTTGATCGCACTGACCTGGTCGTCCAGCTCCTTTACTCTGGTCCTCACCTGCTCCAGCTCCTCTCTCTCCGGGCCGTCCAACCCTAGGGACTCCTGAACCCCACAACAAAGATGAATGACCTGCTTCACGTCAGCTTTGATGGGTTTATGTATCTGAAATCAAGGGATGTCTGACCTGAGTTCTTGGGCTCCGGCTACTACTGGCCTGCAGCTGGGACAGCTGGTGGTGCATTCTCCCTCTCTCCTCCTCCACCTTGAAACACAGGAATTCAAATTGATGGCTTGACCTTGATGTAGTCTGTCCCCTAGTCCCTACTTCAGCTGTCCCCACAGCTACCTGTGTCAGTGTGTCTCGGAGGTGTTGTCTCTCGGCCCGCAGCCTCTCCGTGCGCTGCTCCAGCTGGTTGTTCCTCTTCTGTAGCCGTCTCAGGTCCACCTCCAGCTGGGCCACGGCCCTCTGCATGACCCCCAGCCGGTCCTGGACTGCGGGGTCAGGCCCAGAGCCCTCCCCCTGTCTATTCCCCTGGGGAAACCACACAGACCACACTGAACACACTGTAGACGGATGCTAAAATGTGTGGCCCTAACTGGAAGCCACGCACCAGTGGAACAGAGAGAGCTGTACCAACCTGAGGTGAGCCAGTCCCCCGCCGACTTGCTCTGGTTCTGCTGGTGAGCCTTTTCCCGATAACCAATCAAGGCAGCCTCCGTTTTCTCCAGGGCGACTCTGACCCGGTCCCGATCCTTCCCAAGCTCCTCTGCTCTCTGGGTCAGGGTGTAGAGCTCGGTCTCCCTCTCGCTCAGCAGGTGGTTGGTCTCCTCTCTTTCCAGGAGCAGGGAGGCCACGCGCTCCCTCAGGACAGCCAACTCCCCCTCACTCTCCAGCCGGTGACCCGCTTCCTCACCTTTAGAGCCTCCTCCGTTTGTCCTGCCTCCCCCTCTCCTCAGGTCCACCCTTTCCCTCAGGCCCCCATCAGTCTCCTCTATCTTCTTCCTCAGTTCAAACATTTCTCGGTTCTGCTCCTCCAACAGCTCCTGTAGTTGCTGCCGTTCCCTTTCTTCCCTGTAGGCTTTCTCTCGGACTCTCTCCAGTTCGCTCTCCTTCTCTCTGAGCGTGTTTGTCATGAGCTCCGTTCTCCTCAGGGATTCCTGTTCAGCTTGCTGGAGGTCCTCCCTCCTCTTCTGTCCTTCCAGGAGCCTCTCCTTCATCTGCTCAAACTCCCTCTCTTTCTCCTTCATCCTCTTGGTGAGGATCTCCATCCCTCGTTCCTTCTGCTGCAGTTTCTCATCTTCTCCCCGTGCCAGCTCCTCCATAGTCTGTTGTAGCCTCTCCACGTCTCTCTCTCTCGCCTTCCTCTCTCCTTCCGCCTCTCGCAGTCTCTCTCTCAGCTCCTCCGCATCCTTGATTCTGTCCGCAGCCAGAGAGCTCAGCTCCGTCCTCTGTTCCTCCAGGACGTCCAGCCTAGCTATGGTTCTGGTGTGCTCCATTTCTCTATCTTGCATCACTCTCAGGTCCTCTTCCACCCTTTCCTTTTCTCCCAACGCCTCCTTTAGCTCTTCGTCTTTCAGTCTAACCTCCACCTCCCTCGCTCGTAGTTTCTCCTCCAGCACCCTGTGTCTCTGGACCATCATCTCTTTCTCGGCGAGAACCTCCTTGATCTCAGCCTCTCTCTCCTCCAGCCGAGCCCTCTGCTCCTCCTTCGCCTCTCTGCACTCCTCCAGCATCTCCCTGGCCCCGAGAGCCTCCGCCGCCTCCGCCTCTTTCAGCCTCAGCCTCCTCTCCAGCTCCCTCCGCTCCAGCTCCACCGTCCTGGTCCTGGAGCGGAGCTCCTCCATCTCCCCCCTGGCCGTCCGGAGGCTCTCCTGCCTGCTCCTCACCACCTCGTCCCTCCTCTCCAGCAGGAGGCCCCTCAGCCTCTCCCCCTCGCGGTGGCTCTCCTCCAGGAGCTCCTTCAGGTTGGACATCTCCTGCAGCCCTGCCTTCAGCCCCACCCTCATCTTCTGGTTCTCCGCCTCCTTTTCCTGCACTTCCTGACTCCACCGCTCCCTCAGTCGGCTCACCTCTGAAACCTGGTGGATGGATGAAAATGTAATAAACAAACCGAATAGAACGTGAAAAAAACCGTCATATTGATATTAATAAACACCAATGAAAATATTTGCTTTGTAAAGTTCCACGTTGTACCTGATCTTTCACGGTTTCCAGTTTTAGGTTCATAACCTCATTGTTCTCCTTCGCACCTCTCAGTTCTTCTTCCACCCTTCTCAGCGATGCGCTGGCCTTGTCCTTCTCTCTCTTCTCTCTGCTCATCTCGTCTTTCAGCGTTCCCGCCTCCCTCTCCTTCCTCATCACCTCGACAGACAGGTGGTCCCTCTCTTCTTCCAGCTCTCGGACCCGTGCCCCGAGTCTCTCCATGCGCGTTCCTCTCTCCTCCACCAGGGCCTGCTGTCCCCTCTGCAGCTCCTCCAGTCTGGTCCTCAGCCTCTCTCCCTCCACCTGCTCCTTTCTCAGCTCTGCATTCGCACTCCTCCGCTCCTCCTCGCCCCTCCTCAGCGACTCCTTCTGTCTATCCCTCTCTCCGTAGCCCTCCTCCAGTCTCGCTCTCAGCTCCTCCGCCTCCTCGTCTTTCTCCACCAGGAGCTGGGAGAGTTTCCCCATCTCCCTCCTCCGTTCCTCGGCCCTGTCTTGCCACTCCTTCACCTCGTCCTCCAGACTCTCCTTAATGTCCTTCAGCTCGCTCTCCCTCTCCTTCTCCCTCTCGCTCTCCTCCCTGGCCTTGCTCAGCTCCCTGCTCTTGTAAGCCAGTTGGTCCTCCGCCTCCTGGTGCTCGCTCCTCTCCCTCTCCAGGGCACTCTCCGTCTCCCTCAGGAGAGCCGACAGCTGCTTCTCCGTCAGCTCCAGAGCCTGTAGCCTGACCCTCAGCTCCCCCGCCTCCTCCTCCCCCCCGCCGGAGCCTCTCCTCGGCCTCCTCCTCCTCCCTGCGCAGGCTCCCCTGCAGCCTCTCCACCTCCTCCTCCCGGTCTCTCAGTGCGCTCATGTGTCTCTCCAGGCTCGCCTCTCGCTTCTCCACCTCCCTCTTCATCTCGTCCCTCTCCTCCTCCACGACGCTCACGCCGACTGTCAAGACCTCCAGCCGTCCGTCCCTCTCCTTCAGCTCGGCTCTCAGGCGCGCTCTCTCTCTCCCTCGCTTCCGTCTCCCTCCTCTCTCTGCTCTTCTCCTCCTTGCCCTTCTCTCTCTCCTTCTCCCTCAGCAACAAGTTCTCCGTCTCGACGGCGGCCATCTTATTCTCCAGCATGCCCACCTTCTTCAGCTCTTCCTCCAGATTCTCCCTCTCTGCCTCCAGCGAGAGTATTCGGTCGTTCAACTCTTCTGCTTCCTCCTCGCTGTTTCGTACGGCGGCCTGCTCTTTTCTCAGCTGTTCAGCCATCTTCTCCTTCTCTCTCCTGATCGTCTTCAACTGCTCACTCTCTTTCTCCTCTCTATCCCTGAGCTTCTGCAGCAGTCTGTCTCCCTCCCTCTCCAGCTCCTCTGCTCTCTCCTTCCATCGTTCCCCCTCCTCCTTCACCTCCCTCATCCTGTGTTCTGTGATCCGCAGCTCCGAGGTCAGTTTGCTCTGCAGTCTCTCCATCTCCGCCGCTCTCTCCACCAGCGAGGCGGAGGTCTCCTCCTTGTCTCTCTCCACCCCCTCCATCTTGTCCCAGAGTGCTTGTATCTCTGTATCCCTCTGTCCCAGCTCTCCTCGCAGTCTCTCCTCGCGCTCTCTCTGCTCCGTCTCCCTGCCTCTTCTCCTTTTCTCCTCCTCTTTGCGTCGCTCCCTCTCTTTCTCCCGGAGTTTGGAGTTCTCCTCCTCTAAGGCGGAGAGATTCCCTTTCAGTGCCTCCATCGTCTTCACTTCTGACTCTATATTATCTCTATCCTCCTCCACTGATCGAATTCGACCTTTCAACTCAATTATTTCTTCCTCCTTCACTCGGATTTCTTCTTCTCGCAGTCTTAGTAGTTCTACAAACTTCTCTTTCTCTCTTCGGATCGTCTTCAACTGGTCACTCTCCTTCTCCTCTCTATCCCTGAGCTTCTGCAGCAGTCTGTCTCTCTCCCTTCTCCAGCTCCTCCGCTCTCTCCTTCCATCGTTCCCCCTCCTCCTTCGCCTCCCTCATCCTGTGTTCTGTGATCCGCAGCTCCGAGGTCAGTTTGCTCTGCAGCGTCTCCATCTCTGCCGCTCTCTCCTCCAGCAGGGCCAAAAGCTCCTCCTTCTCCTTCTCCAATCCGCCCATCCTGTTTTGGAACGCCACCACCTCTCCGTCCCTCTGCCCGAGCTCGGAGCTCAGCGACACCCTCTCTCTCTGCCACCCTTGCCTTTCCTCCTTCCTCTCCTCCTCGGTGATTCCTCGTTTCTCCATCATCTCCTCCAACTGTCTCTCCAGCCTCTCCAAGTCAGCCAGCCCGCTCTCCCTTTCTCTGGCACCCTTCTCTCTCTCTTCCCTTTCTTTCATCCTCTCCTCCACATTCTGGTTCAACCCTCTTTCCAGCTCTCCTTTCAGACATTGTATCTCTCCTGGAGACAAAAAAAATTTTTGTAGATATTAACCAGCTACATCTTTCCTAGATAATCCCAATGTTTTCCCTGGGATCCATTGTCAGAAAGAGTGTCTCACCTCTCAGCACTTCCTTGGTCTGGAAGAGGGTGTGGAGCTGGACCTGGAGCTGGTTGTTCTTGACCTCCAGCCCTGAGGCCTGCTGCTGGGCCAGGCTCAGCTGCTGCTGCTGGGACACTGTCAGCTCCCTGGGGGACAGGAGACAGAGCAGGGACATCCCTATTCAAATCCCATATACCTGTCTCACCTTGTCTTAATGTACACCTTAAATGCTCCTAGACACTGTATTTATCCCCCCCCCAGTGAGAACAGAGAAGAGGGAGGGTCTGTTAACCTGAGTTCCTCAACGTCCTGCTCCAGAATGTTCTTCTCTCTCTCCAGCGCTAACACCCTTTCCTCCAGATGCTGGTTGAGCCTCACCAGCTCGTCCCGCTCTCTCTCGGCCCTCTTCTGCAGGTCGGTCGCCCGGGCCAGCTCCGCTTGCACACCACGCAGCTCCCCACAAACTGCACTGTGCTGTGCCAACAGCTGCACACACACACACACACACACACACATCACACTACTACACAATGATAAAGTGCGAATTGTAAGACATGAGGAGTGCCATGACTAATATTGAGACAAACGAGACTTCTTGTCGTTCACCTCCTTCAGTTGTGTCCTTGCTTGATCTCTCTCCTCCGCCAGCGAGGCACCCCTCCTCTCCTTCTCCTCTCGTATGGTCTCCAACTCTCTTTCCAGTTCCCTCTCTCTCTCTCTCAGCCTCTGGAGACAATCCTGGCCTGCCTCTCTCTGGCTCCTGCCAAGGTTAGCACCGTTTATATAACCAGCGAATCACTGACGGTTTAGCCATCTCAGGACAAAGCAACTGTTCTCAGCCTGAGAAGGGTTAGCGAAGAAGGGTGAAGCAAACTAACAGTGCCGTACCTCAACTCAGCAGTCTGCAGTGAGCAGCTCTTGAGCTCCCGGCGGAGGGTCCCTGCCTCTGATTCCAGAGTCTGGAGCTGGTTCAGGAGCTCAGCCATCTCTAGCTCAGCCTGGTGACAGGGGGAGAGGACATGGTGAAGAGTTGTGGAAGCACAGCTTAGCAGGATGTCCCTGACAGGGAGCCTGGTGTTCCCATGAGAGAAGGACACGGGCACACTCTCAAAATAGTCTTAAACTCTGGAGCTTAGCAGTTCAGCTGTTCAATGTGATCACAGCACATCCAGAGCAGCGTCGCCCCCTGGTGTGTCGGAGTGGAGGGGAGTGTGCTGCAGCTGCAGACCTGCAGAGCGCGGGCGTTCAGCTCCCTCTTGTCCCTGGCCAGACACTCGTTCATGGCGGCCATCCTCTCCAGGGTGTCACAGCCCTCGGCCACCTCGCGCTGCAGCAGAGTCTGACTGGAGGACAGGGCCAGCACTGACTCCCTGGCCTGGGGGGAGGTAGGGGACGGGGGGGGGGAGGTCAATATGACTCATTTAAGGAACACTAAAAAGAATACACAACATTCATCCACAAAAATCCATGCCCAATCCAGCCACAGATCCAGAGAGGAAAGGCCTGGAGACCCCCTGGCAGAGAGAGAGTGGATCCACAGATAGACAGGAAGAAGCATGCCATGCCTTCATTACCTTTATCATGAGTGCTGCTGCTCTGACCGTGCAGAACCAATGACACAGAGAAAGCACATACGAAGAGTAT
This sequence comes from Mallotus villosus, assembly GCA_903064625.1. Classification (NCBI taxonomy): domain Eukaryota; kingdom Metazoa; phylum Chordata; class Actinopteri; order Osmeriformes; family Salangidae; genus Mallotus; species Mallotus villosus. Next base: position 22,723 of record CAEFZP010002617.1, read on the forward strand.
GAAAGCTTGCGTCTGCAGCAATGACGGGGCAAGCAGAAGCAGGGGTGGGGGGGGGAGGTTAAACCACGAAGCCAAAGAGCAGAACTGCCTACACTGTGGCATCCTACTACAGCGTGTCAGACTAGACTGCAGTAGCTACGCCAGCTGGAACGCAGCCCAGAGTTAAGGCATTAGGTGTTCTTACTCTCGCTCACGGTGTTCTTACCTTGGCAAGAGCGTCTTTGGCGTCAGCGGCTTCTTCCTCCGCGCGTTCCCGGTCCAGCTGCTCCCTCTCCAGCGCCACCTGGAGGCGGTGCAGCTCCATGCGGTTGCTCCTCTCTCTCTCCCCGAGCTGGGCAGTCTCCCGTAGGTCTGCCTCCACACTGAGGGGACACAACAGGAACACAGGACTAACTACTACACTAGAATTACATATGCTCCTAACTATATCAATACAAAACAGTACAATACTTAGTACAATATGACATATATATATTCTACATTTGTAACTGTAGCATTTATGGATTGTTTCTCCCATTGAAATATAGGAAATACAAGCTAAACGACTGCATGTTCTGTGAACCAGTGAGTTGATTCTGATCAGGTACCGTTTCTGTCTCTCGCTCTCCACCAGGCTCTGCCTCTCCTCCTCTCTCTCTCTCTCCCGCCTCAGTCTCTCGCCCTCCTTCTTCAGCTCCTCCCCTCGTCTCTCTGCTTCCTCCACCTGGCTCTTCAGGGACGCAACCATCTCCCTCTCGCTGACGCGCACACCGCACACACACACACACACACAGACACAGACACACACACAGACACACACACACACACACAGACACAGACACCGACACACACACACACACACAAGCAGTGAAACACAGAAGGATTCTGGCTAGGCATGTACATGCCTGACCTTTCCTCTTGAGACGGTGTGAGTGTGTGTGCACGAGCTCAGGTTTCTGCTGTACCTCGCTAGCATGTCCCGGGTGTGTGTGAGCTCCTGTGCCGTGTTCAGGTTGTGTGTGTGGAGCTCCTCTGTGTCAGACGCTAGCTGTGCGACTCTCTGCTGGAGCACAGCTCTTTCCTCCCCCAGCCTCTTCAGGATCACCTCTGCCCCCTAGTGGCAACATGGAGACAGGTCAGGTCAGGGTCACAGACAATCATCACCCAATGCACTGCATCAAAGTACAACAAGGCTATATTTTTGAGGGAATGATCTTCTCATTCATAAAGATACATAACTGTAAATCTTAACATCACCAAACATAATTACAGGTGAGTTCTATTCTCCATTCTAGTAACTCTTCCCACCTGTGCTTGCTGGTGTCTGCAGTGCAGAGCAGTCTCAGCCTGGGCGAGGACGGCCAATAGGGAGGACAGGTCGCGACCTTCAGAACGTGCAGCGCTGGCCGGGCCTCCTTCAGACTGGGCGCTCAGAACCCTGGCCTGGAGAGCAGCAGGACACAAGGACCGCTTACTGGACCACAGCAGCAACTCATCCTGGTCATAGGCATGGCTCAGTGGTAGAGCATTTGACCTCGGACCAAGAGGTCGCAGGTTCAAATCCTCCCATTAGTTGCTATGGATAAAGGCGTCTTTTAAATGAATCCATGATATCGACTCGACATCTTCTCGATGCATGTGAATATCGGTGTGAAATCTCACCAGTCTGAGTGTGGCCTGACTGACCGACTCCAGGGTTCTCTCTGCCTCCCTCAGGTTCTCCCGCTCCCTGTCCCTCTCCTGCTCCTCCTCTGCTTTCTTCCTCTCCTCCACCCGCATCTCCTCCTCCAGCTCCGCCCTCTCCTCCTCATGGGCCTGGAGGGAGGTGGACAGCTCGGAGATTCTAAGGAAAGAGAGAATGAAGGATTATTAAAGTAGAAGAACATTCTTAAATCTCACGATTCTCCGAAGACGACATCCTCACACAGCATATCAGCCCCAAGCGAACCCTCCTTCCGACAGAAAGACCAGACCGACCTGTCCTTCAGCTGCTGAACTTCAGCCTCATGGTGGAGGCTCAGCTCAGAGAGCTCCCTCTCCCTCGTGTGCTCCCAGGGATCCAGCTCCTGCAGGGAGAGAGCAGGGCCCAGGGTGGAGGAGAACGGGGGAGCGAGGCGGGAGGCCCGGGGGCTCCTCATGACGAAGGTGCTGCACAGGGGGCCGCTGGGGTGCAGGACCTCCACTGAGCCACACTGGGAGAGCAGGGAGGAGGACAGACGGGTGAACTCCGCCCTCAGCTGCCACAGGTCCCTGTGCACAGACCAACCACAATCAGTACCGTTGCATAGGAGATGGAGATTGCACGGTGACCGTTGAAGCTGTCCTAAAGCAAACAGACCCGTTAAAAACCTGTCTAGACAGCAAACACGGGGCTGCTTCAAGAAGGCTGTTGGTGGAGATGCTGTTGGCGCCCTCTACCTGTCAGTAGCAGTCTTGACCGTGTGACAGTGGCGTCGCAGCGTGACCACTTCCCCCCACAGGGCCATCAGACGAGCCTGCTCCTCGCCGATGTGACCCGTCAGACGCTACAGAGGAACAACACCCAGGACAGGGACGACACTCAGTCAGAGCTGCCGGTAAAATCATAGGATTGGGGAGGAACTGCTTCTGAGCAGCCCCCGCATTTGTCTTTTTCACTACCTCGTTCTCTTTCTGCCACTCCGACTGCCTCTGTCCCGCCTCCTCCACTGCTTTCGACCAGTCGGTGGTCAGCTTGCACAAGTCCTCCCTGAGCGCCTCGTTGATCTGCCCCAATTGGCCGAGCTGCTCCCGTAGGAGGGCGTTCATCTGCACCATACTCGTACTCCTGCAGAGAGAAAGCAGAGAAGAGGATCGCGTTTGACATCCTTTTACAGGTCGTTCTTTGTATAGTTTCTCTTTTTTTTAAGGAATTATTCTGAGGAATCAAGGCTGTCCACCCACCTCTGCTGTTCCTCCTCCAGCCTGATGAGGGCGCTCTCCAGAGAGTCACTGTGCTCATCCCTAATCCTCCTCTGTAGAATATCCACACAGACGACAATCAAGTTGCTCTCATTCATTTGTTTCCATTTACACTTATATTAGATATAGGCTGAAGGTTATGACAAGCAGGGACATATTCTACAGTGCAGCATACATCCTGTATCCACTGACCTCTCTCTTCAGCAGCTCTTTCTCCTCAGACTTCACCCTCTGCTCCAGGCCCTGGCAGCGGTCACGGTACTCCACCACCTGAGAGCACGGGCGAACCCCTGCTTTAGAAAGCCTCGACACGGGCGCACTTTGAGAACGACCCCCTGGGAACTCTGACCCCCCTGACCTTGTTCTGTAGTTTGTGGATGAGCAAGGCCTGCCTGGCCTCCCTCTCCCTGCCGTCCCTCAGCTTCCTCCTCCACTCCCGCTGCTCACTCTCCAGGCGCAGGGACAGGGTCAGGGGCGGGTCCAGCGACTGGGTCAGCTGGCCAGGGGAGAGAGAGGGAGAGCACAGTCAGTGTTGTGCTGGTAAAGGGGTCGACTGGTTCAAATGAATGAATTTACACATTTTAAGAGGATCTTTGAACTAGAGGGAGAGGCGTCATCATATGAATATGTTGGTTGACTGGTTGGCTAGAGGGAGTGTAAGAAGTTCTTATTCTGAGAACGAAGCAGAATCTTGGGGTAGCATCTACAGATCACTGGTGTGAAGTCTGAATATATGTGGATGAGCAGGAAGGTAGGCTACTACTACCAGGCTGTATGGAGAAGCACACAGACGTTTCTCCGCCTCTCACCCGGTCGGTCAGCGCTCGAGCCCTGGACTCCAGCTCCTCCCTCTCAGCATGACTCTCCGCCAGCTCGTTCTGCAGACGGGACACCTCCACCCTCAGCTCAGCCTTCTCCTCTTGCAAAAACCTTGACTCCATGCTGGACACTCAACCCAGGACTCTTAAGCACGCTTAGGGGAAGGGGGCAGAATAAGATCATTGCTGAATGCCAACCTCTTCACCATTGTTATCAATATATACTGTATTGTATACCCTTATTAATAGTATATGCTGCTGCTTGTAAGTTAGACAAATAAGGTAGCTGGTCTTACCCCCCAAAAAAGTGGTGTTCTTTATGTTTATTCAAACAATTTCTTATAATGTCTTGCGTTCTTTGTTGGGTAAGAAGCTAGGTATTGGTGGCTGTGATAGTTGACTTGATGTCTACAAGTAACTAGCTTTAGCTTCTGTTAACTACTGAGAAGCTCGTTGCTACCTAGCTAGTAAGTAACGCCCTAGTAAGTAAAGCAAGCTATCGGTATCCACAACAGCACAAACCAGCACAGCAAGCTATTTTTTGCATTACAGATAATCTCATTATAAACTGCTTGCACACAAGCAACGTTTACTGGCTGGATAGTAAGCTTGCAAATGAATGCAAGTACAAGCTGGCTAGCTAGCCCCACTTACCTAGCTACGCATTTTAATTGGTTAGTAACAGTAAATACCCTCAAAATCAAATGCTGTGGCAAAACTTACTAATTATTGTGAATTTTCATGGGGAGGTAATGGAAAGCATTCCTTGAAGTTGTATTGTTTAGCCATTTTGCACTTGGTAGTAACTGAATTCAAAACTGTAAACTTCAACTTTCACCTTACAAAACACAGAGAAATCGTGCAGGGATTGTTTGAGTGCACAAAAAAAATTCACGTGTAGAGCACCCCCGTGTGGCCTGGAGTGAAACTAAGTTCATTCTCTCACTCGAACACGCATACACACACACTAACAAACAAGTAATAATTGTATAAATATTTATTTAGAATAACAATGATCTAGTAGTCATATATAGCCGAACCAGTCATGACTGATGTCTGTAGAGACGCTAGCTTATTTTTCAGGATTACATCTGAGAACACAGAAAATAGCTGGAAGAGTAAAAATGGCACTGCATCTGCACCTAAGCGCCCACTATCTCTCAAACTGTTAAACAATAAGAATGTTGTAGTGACAGACAGATAGACTATTTCTTCATTTAATCCTCAAAAGGTATACCCTGGGTTTATAACTGAGTCTGATCTTGCACTGTAAAATCCACTGTAAAAGTTAGCAATGCTTTACAGTAACAATACAGTAATAATAGTAACATGCTAAATCCAAAACTTCTAATGAATAAATAATACATTTAATAAAACTTAACTGACAAAATATTGTCAATTATACAAAGTGACAGTAGACAGTAAGTATATTTGTGAGCTACATTACAAAGGTACACACCATGACATAGTCCCTTCTTGAGTGACGGCACTTTAAGAAATTGTTAATTGATATTTTAAATAGGTTTCATGTGCACTGAAGAATTTCAGCCTTCAAATGACTCTACAATGAATTCTCCTCTCTTTTTTGCAGTTCCATTGCTGTAGAAGTTGGTGACAGCTCGTTTTTTCGGAGGCTTTCAGCTCTTCTGGTTCCTGCTATCTGAAGTATAACTACAAGGTTTCCTACAAGCCCTCATACTCAGTAGGTCTTGAGCTTGAAGACTTTAGACAGGGAAGTGGTGGCACTGGAGTAGACCAGGAAGGAACCTTCAGTTGAGTTGAAGAACTCCCAGTCCCTGCAGCCAATCGTAGGAAGGCTGTGGATGGGTACAAACCCTTCATAGCCCTGCCACCTGAGATAAGGACACACATCAGGTCATAAGTTAATGAAGAATATGCACAAAGGTTTATACAACCCTTTATAATGATAGGAAATCTACACATCATCTTCCACTGATACACATTGTTCTAAATGGCACCTTTTTGAGTGTTTTTGTCAACACTATATTGTCAGTGCATTAAGGGGCACTAACAGATTTCAGCCTACCTGTATATAACACTGTTCAGAGAGTAGGAGTTGCCATCGTGAGAGTTGGCCACCACAAGGAACTTCTCCTCTCCTATAGTGAAGAACTCCCAGTCCACAGCACTGACGGAACGCAGAACAATCACATCAAGCCCCATGGTGATACAGCTGCACAGTATTATATGCTGAGTACATGGTTAACATGTAAGTCATGGGGACCTCCTGGGCAAATTAGATGTTTGTGTTTGGTTTCCTGACCTGTTGGTTACAATGTCTTGGAACTTGATGAATGTCTGTGTTATCATGTTGAGTTCGTAGATGGTGGAGTTGATGGTGTAGAGGCTGGGTCCTCTATGGTCCAGCATCTGTCCATTGGCCACAGCCAGGAAGTACCTGCCTCCGATCTGAAACATTTCCCAGTCTGTTGCCCCCATGGTCTGCATTAGACCAGGGGAGAGAGGCAGAGAGGACAGGCCACCATCAACAATACAGTTCAAACACACACACACACATACAAGCACAAACACAGAAGGGAGCAATAACAGGTAGCATAGCCAGTCCTAGAACACCATGTTGTTTCAGTAGTCATTATCTGACCCTCCCAAACGGACTTGTCAAAACAGCAACCCGCTCCCTCTTTTTGACTTCAAGCGTAACCACCAGTGCTGGAATTCCCCCCGCTAAAACCAAACGTCTCTAAGATGTCTCAGTGACAGCTGGGTTGCCGAGGGCATTCTGTTGATATGTACACAGGATAAGTGATTTAAACTTGCTCCTTAATCATTAATTACACCTTTCACAACCTGTCTAGCAGCTGAAGTGGGATTGACACAATATTTCCATATTCAGCTACAGCAGTCAATCCCTAGCTGTATCTCTAAGATGATGTTCAGTTGGAGAGTATCCCAGAGCTAGGGACTGATGTATAGTTAAATCCCTTTGGCTCAAAACAGTTGAAACCGTCAGCAAAGGTAGAACACTCAGACATTGGCTGAGCTGTGACGGATTAGAAATGTGAAACCGCAGGTAAGATCGTCCCAAATGACAAAAGGCCCATACATCTAAATTTAGGAGTGTGTATGATTGTGTGTGGTGGAGACGATCTGCTCTGCCTTGCCCCGCAGCTTGACTGAGGTTTCAGATGCCTGGAAGCCAGAGGGGATATGGATCTTCCCAGTTCACACCCACACCTTCTCCCCCAGCCACAAGCCACTTTCACCTCCCCAAGAGGTGAGTCACACACAGGGCCTTTCTTTCCCTTTGAAGCAAATGACACATATTTCTATTCTTACACTATCTCCGTCAGCCTGGGAGGGTTTACAATCATCTAATTGAAAACTGTACGCACAGAGACAACTGTACGCACAGTACATCGCTTGGTAACTTGACAGTACTGAACCTCATTTGTATTGCACCATGTCATTAATATACCGTAGATAGCTAGACTGCTGATGTAAATAGAACAGCTCGTTGGTACCGTGATGTGCTGAAAAGGCTGGAACATGCCCTTAAGCCAGATGTAGATGGTGGACTTGATGTGTGTGGAGACTCCGTTGAAGGTGTTGGCCACCACCAGGAAGTGGTAGGGTCCCACGGTGAAGAACTCCCAGTCGTAGGCCCCGGATGTCAGCAGGGTTTGGTTCACCTCAAACACCTTGGTGCCCGGGTTCCACCTGTAGATCACACTGTTTATGTTGTGGTTGTTGTCCTCTCCTGTGGAACAGAACATTCAGGATTTCATGACTACACAAACACACACACACACAGACACACAGACAAACACACTCATAGAATATTGAATAGAATAGAATTTGAATGGGATCAAATGGAATTCGAATGGAATTGAATAGAATCCCATGTGAAGGTGCTGGTGAGTTCAGACCAGCGTATAGAGGTGACTTCCCCCACGCTGGGGTTCTGGCACAGAGCCAGCAACTGCAGGTGCACAAGCTGGCCTGCTAAAGGCCTGCTAGACCCTTAGATCCCATGAAAAGCCTCTTTATGGCCTCTTTTGAGCTTTGATCAATGGAGGACACCCTTTAGAACTTCAGAGGAGGGGAAGGCAGAGGTGCAGAGTACAGAAGTACAGCAGGGATGTAAACAGCCACAGGAATGAGAAATCAAGGACAATCTCATCTGAACCCACAAGAAGCACGTAGGTTGATAGTTAAAAGATAAAGTCATACATGCTCATAACACAGAAGATAAGCGCTTTATTTCCTGTATAGTTGACATACAGTTTGAGGTACATTCTTTTTTTTTAAATGACATTTAAACCATTCTAGTACACAACCTTTATCAACACACACACACACAAACAGGCACTATACCTCGTCTGTGATTGGCCACAACCAGGAAGGATTGATTGTTTATCCTGAAGGCTTCCCAGTCTAGGGCGCTGTGAGTCTCCAGGGTCTGGTGCCTCAGGAACTTCAGTCTCCTGGGACTCCACTTGTAGATGATGGACAGCTCCTGCCCCCCCTCAGTTCTCCCCATGGAGTTGGCCACAGCCAGGAACATCTGAGACAGAAACAGGGAGGTCAGACCTTCGGTCAGAGCTGGAGCTGGACGTGGGAGTTACGGCTGGAGTTAGGGTGAGACATAGAACTACCATCTCAAGATCAAAGATATTATTACCTGTACTATCCTGATGAACACTCAATGAACACAAGCTGAACAGAGAAAAACAGTTGATGTTGATAATTACACTGCAGGTATTGACAGAACTCCAAACTGGCTTCAAGTCCAACACTCCAGCCTATTAAATCTCATTTGTAATTAACTGGAGTCAGGGGGAAGTGGAGAGGTGTCAACTCATAAATCAAGGCTAACATCAGACAAAATTAATTTCTATGATTATACACATATGATTTAAGAGCTGAACACCAGGCCTCCCTCTGCTCCCTCCCCCTTTGTAAGAGCCACATCAAAAGCCCTCTCTCTCTCTCTGTGTACCTACACTGGGAGCTGCTTTGGAGACGTGACCATGACCTGCTGAAAAGAATCTTTTGTAAAAGAACACTGATAATATTATATAATAAAGTCCATGTGAACTCTCTCACCCTGTTCATTCCCATTGTGCCATCCCGCACCATTTTTTTGATCTCACCAACCAGGTGGTTGCGTAACCAGGCCAACCCAAACAGTACACACACAGTGACGAGATTGGACCCCCTCCGGACGGGCACACACACACCTTGTTGTCTATGGTGAAGTACTTCCAAGCCCGGGCCTCAAAGGTGCTGATGTTCTGGTAAAGCTCAAACTTTCCATCCACCCACTTATAGATCCCAGAGCCGGGCCTGGACTGACGGTTCGCTGTAGCCATGAACAGTCCCACTGAGGGGATCTGGAACACCTCGATGTCAAAGGTCTCTGACCTGGTGAAGAGGTCCTGGTAGTCCTCCACGTAATCCAGACGCTTTTTCTCTGCGGAGTCACGCAGGACAAGCATCAGCTATACGTGGAAGAATTCAAAGACAAGGTCTGGATCTTAGCCGATCCAAACGTTGACCTCACCTTGTAGTAGAGGTTGCCAGGCTGTGCCGTCGCACATGAACAGGCCTCGGTTCAGGGTGTCGAACCACAGCTGACCCTGCTCCGTCTTGGAACACGGGGGCTGGATCCCCAAGGTCACACGCACCTCCGCCTCTGACCAGAGAGAGGGATGGCGACAGATAAGCAGACAGACAGACAGACAGACAGACAGACAGACAGACAGACAGACAGACAGACAGACAGAGACAGACAGACAGACAGACAGACACAGATAGACAGAGAGTAAAAATCAATAAATCTATATTAAACTGGAAACAAAAGCTTTTTTTTCTACCACTGACTGGTGCACAAAGTAGCTGTACAGACTGATGTACATGAATAGGAACTGTGAGATCAAGACTTGATGACTCACTGGTAATGAGCAATTCATATTCTGCTGCCAATAATACTGTTTATTTGTGACATGTCCTATACATCTACAGTCGAGGTCATGAGACAGTGAGGCATTATCTCATCAGAACAGTTGAGAGGTCGATCACGGTGCTAAACATTGCCTGAAGAAACCATAATTTACTGTTTTATCTCCATGATAGCCTGGTATTAAAATCTGGTGAAGCTCCAACTGAGAATAGACGCCTTGATAAAGACAAGTCCTTGTTCTGCTAAGTCTGCAAGCTCTGCCAAACCACAGTGAATCACACGGGCTAGATCTCTGCCAGCTCCAAACCAATAAGAAAGTCTTCAATGACAGATTTCATTTTCACACTCAGTCGATGACAAGACCTGTGAAATGAGCTGTCTACAGTAAGTGTTTGGTTTGGACTCTCATCACATAACTGAAGTGTGAACCTATTAGGCTCTACATACACAAGAGCGTTGTCATATACAACCCCCCAGAAATGGGGAAATGAACAGCTGGAGTTGTTCAGCATGACTGGATCCACACACAGAGTGTGTGTGGCTGGATGTGGGCTCATTGATGCAACTTCAATACTGAAAATGGGAAACATCTGACCAGCCTGAGAGTTTTGGGTGAACTGCCCCTTTAAACCCGCAGCCGGTCTCTCAGCAGAGGCCCAGTGTACAAAACAAGCGCCCCAAACTGTTGGCAGACAGAGACACCTGAAGTTTTGAGTCTCCGTCCGTCAAACACAGAGACGGCTCCGAGGTAGAGTTACTCTGTTTCTGATACCATCACAGTGTCTTATTTACAAACCCAAACACCGCTCAGGAGAGCACTGAGGACAGATTGAGCACCCTTGAAGAGAAGCCCATGGTGAAGACGCTTATCACCAAACATCCACCCAAGACGAAGGAGAGAGACTCAGGGCTGGTCTCCTGGGCAACAGAGGAAGCTGTGGAGGTCAGCCTCACCATAGGGGTAGAGACTGTTGTTCCCCGAAGATGGGATGGGCAGGGTGAGCAGGGCCTCGGGGATGGAGAGCTCTGCTAGGCGGGGGTCCGAGGAGGGGCACACCCTCGACGTGGCATCAGATCCTGGCAACAGAACCAGCTGTCGCAGCAGACCCTGGTTGAGACAGAGGTGTGGGAGGGAAGGTGAGAGGGAACGTTCTCTCGTATGGCAAGGGTTCTTTAAGGAACTTTCAGATGAACTCACGGAGAAACGTCCTTTCCATCGCCTCCTGTTGCCAATGTAGAACCTGGAGTTGGAGGTTCTTAGTGTTGTGGGGAAGGGCTGTTCCTGGAGCCTGCATTGAGCACAGGTGTCCACTGAAATTACTCACATTCGATCAGATTTAGTCAGAGATAGGATAGAATCAACATGCTTTGATTTTGCAGTAACGTAAACCCAGTCCCCAGCAGGTTTGACTTACAGCTCCAGAGCCATTCCACAGTCCACAGTCAGAGTGGCATAGCGCCCAGTCACAGCAAGCACCAGTGTGTGCCACTGGTTGTCTGCCAGACTGACTGCTTTGAAGGTGACCCGCTTCCTGCTCGTAGCACCCTGGTACAGGAAGTGAAGTTTGTCCTGGGAGACACGCAGTCCTAGCAGTAGACCATCAGAGTCTTCCTCTACCAGGGAGAAGATGTATTCGTTCCTCTAGAACAAGAGAGGACTGTCAGGTCTACCACTGAACAAGCAATGACGTTCCTCCACTCTCTCTTTCTCTCTCTCTTTCCCTCTCTCCCTCACCTTGTTAGCCAAGCGTGGGATCTTGAATGTGACCACGATGGAGAACTCTCCCTGGGAAAAGGTCACAGTTGTTGAAGATTTGGGAGGCAGGGAAACTGGGTGCTGACTGGGCCCCAGCCAGCTGAAGGCCCCGGGCCCCCCTGGACTGTACCATGCGGACCTCACTGAGGGGGGCCTCCCCTGCCCTTGGTAGCACCCGCGACAGGAAGTCCATAGGTAACAGATCTGCGGGAGGAATGCAACACAAACAACAAGCTTTCACTAAGATTGCTATCTACAGGAATGGACCTATACTCTCACACACACTTTCACATGCACACACAAGCATCCGTGCACATGCACGGAACTTCCAGGACTTCTACAGCAGACATCACTCATGTTAAGAGGAAGGCGATTTGACTGAATAAATACCACAAGTCCCTTACTTTACTGTGTTGAGTGACTGCTTATATGACAGTTCTCAAAGATGTGGATCATGATTACACGGACTCTATCAGCTCTTCAATGCAAATCAACAACCATGCAGAAGTGATGGGAATCAAGAAGTGGATATCAGAGAATCTTCAAAGATAATCTTCCGACACCCAGTGATCATTATCAGTGGTGTAGGAAAGACAGGAAAACTAAGGTTTTTCTCAGTGAAGTGAAATGACCAAGTCCAGCCTAATGTGTTCAATCCTTCATGGCGTGGGAGAAAGCCAGGGGCCAGCCCTGTCTGTTTGGTCCTGTGTTGTTTTGTTTAGTTCCACCTGAGTTGATCCCGGGAGAGGAGAGACTACTTGATGGATCACATTTCAAAGTCGTGCAAAAAAGCAAACAGGGAGAGAATGGTTTTGAAAAAGAAGATGAAAACCCGACAAAATACATTGCAAACATGGACTCTAACACACACATTAGTTATAAACATGACTAAACCTTGCAGTGAGAGTTCACACACTCACCCACATTTTTAAGATCTCTCAGACCGTCTCTTTTAAATGTACAAGGGAGGCTTGAAGGCTGGGAGGCTGAGAGACTGAGAGGCTGAAAAGTTGGAAGACTGAGAGGCTGGGAGGCTTGAAGGCTGGGAGGCTGAGAGACTGAGAGGCTGAAAGGTTGGAAGACTGAGAGGCTGGGAGGCTTGAAGGCTGGGAGGCTGAGAGACTGAGAGGCTGAAAGGTTGGAAGACTGAGAGGCTGGGAGGCTTGAAGGCTGGGAGGCTGAGAGGTTGGGAGGCTGAGAGACTGGGAGGCTGAGAGACTGGGAGGCTTGAAGGCTGGGAGGCTGAGAAACTGAGATGCTGGGAGGTTGGAAGGCTAGAGTGGGAGGCTGAGAGACTGGGAGTCTTTCCATGCCTGTGTGCGTGAGTGTGAGGTGAGAACCAGACAGAGAATACATGTCTGCCACCGCCACTGTACACTTAGATGATGTCAGCTTGCTAGGAGACGTGACCACAATGAACTCTCATTACCCCACAGGCGTGAGACATGCATGAGACAGCCATCAGTCAGACAGCCAGTCAGTCAGACAGCCAGTCAGTCTGTCAGCCTGTCCCTCAGAACCATAGCTAATGTTAGTGAGCGGTGTGAGATGAAAGTTGCTGACTGGATTGCAATAGAAGAAAGAACAGGATGGATGGTTCTGTATCCTGTCTAGATAACAGCACCTGGTGTTCACTTCTAATCTAATCTATCCAGGGTACTGCTATCATAGAGGAAGTGGAGAATTTATTGTAGTGTGTTGTGAAGTGCTGGTGTCTGTATGTGTGTGTGTGTGTGCGTGTTTGTGTGTCTAACTGCAGTATGAAAGACTATAAGAATCGCTCTTTCATGTATTCATACGCCCTCCCTCAGAACCAAACGTTTGACATCATTTACTTCATTCAGCAATTTTGTAACCAAAACAATTCCCATCACAATCTCAGTCATAGCAATTTAACAAATATATTCCAGTCACCTCATTTAAAGACATGGACATTGAGCTTGGCTTTATCTTAGGACAGATGTACCTGTGCATGGTCTCCACAGCCCAGCCTGGTCCCCAGGTGCCCAGAGGCAGACGAGCAGACAGGCCAACTGCAGGACAGACATCAAGGCTCACTGGGCCAGACCCCATTCAATGTAGACCTGCCTGGTCCTGGTCCTGTTCCTGGTCCTGTTCCTGGTCCTGGTTGCACTCTGCTCTGTCTCGGGAGCCTTTCCCGGCCTGCATGTCACCCACCTGCTCCCAGGCGAACACAGGACCGCTAGGTAATATACTGGAGCTTGCTAAGCTCTGTGCTCAGCACCATAGGACATTTAACCTCCTGGACTGATTGTGCTAAACGTCTTTGAAAGGTTGCCTGTTGATGAAACGATGTAATGGAGCATTTGAATGTTTGGGTCCCACTTCAGGTCAGTCGTGCTGAGCTTACTGCAGCCTCCTTGGCAGAGCGGCTCCTATCACAGGGCAGAAATCATTCCAGACCGACGTGACCGAGATCCTCCAAGGGCTGAAACCGTGTCTGTTTATGAAGACGTGAACTGGAGCTTTGCAGTGATTGTAGATCATTCAGTGAGTCTCATGAAGGCCGAACAGCAGCACTGTAGACTAGGGAAGCTCCAAAAGACAACCCGGGTCCCTTGGTAATGTGTCAATGTCACTCAGACAGTGTCCGGCTTGATGGTAAGACCATTCCATCGGTCACAAAGTATCCATTGGGTTGGTTGTTTAAATCCTTACGTTTTTGAAATCCTTCAAAAATTCAATTCCAAAGTAAAATCGTATTCTTGTCATGCTGTCCTTTCAGAATGTGTCAGGATGAAGGGCCCTCCTCTGCTCTGTGCTCTGCCTGTCGGTCCTGTCAGTGTGACACAGAGATAGTCTACCTGAGAGTTCTGTGGATGAGTGCTGTCCCTTTACACACATTTAACTGAGAACAAGTCAGCTGCTCAGAGGAGGGGTTGAGGCTGGAGAGAGAGAGAGAGAGAGAAGGAGGGAGAGTCGGGAGATGAGAGAGAGGAAGAGAGAGGGGAAAAGGGAGGGGGAGTAGAGTTTCAGAGATCCAGAGGGATGTGCTTGTCTCTGTCCCTGTCAGGTGTGTTGAGTTGAAGGGGAGGAATTTCCCAGCTGAGAGAGGGGCAGTCCCTGATCTGCTCCCTCCCATCTCCCCCATGCTGGACTCCCTCCCTCCTCCCACAATCCTTCACTTTCCTCACTCAGTCCTTGATTTGCAACTTCCCCTCCATTCTTCCTATATCCTCCTGCCATCTCTCTCCATGGTCAGCCCTTCATCGCGGTGGGTCAGAGCAAGCTGTCATTAGCTCCTCCCACTGTGATTATAGAGGATCAGATATATATGTATGGGATTGTTCTGCCTAGAGATTGCAAAGTTTCTGATATTGTGATCTCGCTGTCTGATTTCACTACCTGAAGCAAAAAGTGACAAGCTCCTCTGTGCTAAGAGTTCCTGTGAGCACAACACTATGAAACCCAGGTAACACACTTAGCTGCATGGTCCATAACTATCATACTTATTTAGTTATTTTCCCGGGGGGCACATGATCGATGTAATAGTTCAGCACATTGGAGGGCAATGCTACATTACTTCCATCATATGACATGATTGGCTGTATCCGAAGCAGTTCAGGGTAAAGTTGTGTAGGCAATACTCTCATCAGTCACATGTACCTTCCAGTTCCAAAGAACGTGAAAGCCAGGGTGCTTAGGAAGGGTGGAGCGCCCGAAGCCAGATGAGGAGGGAGATTGAAGGGAATCAACAAGAAACTTCATGCACAACTGAGTCTTGTGAAGGTTCGCTACTTCAAAGCCCTGATTCCATACGAGCTGGGCTGTGTGGCGATGACAGACACAAAGGTATAATTAGGACTAACACCGTGAGCTAAAAGGTTACTGTGAACCTCTTCACACTTTTGTGCACCTATAGATTTCGTTATTAGCCATTTGTCTTTCCTGTGCCTGTCCCCAGTTTACTGCTAACTGCACTGTGACACACACGCACACACACACAGACCCTGCTCAAAACAAGAATCAAGACACTGAGTGGGAAGTTGTCAATCTAAAATGTATGTATCTTTTGGAATACTTAAGACCCAGCCATTGCTGTCTTTCATCTTCCATCTTTGTCAGGAGTTTATTTTGTCTTCACTGTGTGGTTCTCTCAGATGAACTCAAACGGACGGGATCCTGTCCCAGCGGATAGAGAAGGTGTGAGCAGAAGAATGTAAACAGCACTCTGGTTTAGAGACCGCCTGTGGAAAGGCCTTATCGAGACATCTTCCAAGTGCTCCAGGAGGCAAATGATCCAAAACAAAGTGAAATACATTAAAATGTCAAGTGGAGACCGACACAATCTGTTTGAGATGCACAAGTACTATGTGACCATTGTCGCGTGCAAACAAGAGGTTTTGAAGGGTATGGTTCAACTCACCTAACCCGACCTCACCCTGAGCCCAAACACTGGAACAAAACATATTGAAATTAAAGTTTACAGGATTGAGCAGTTTTCTCTTGAACATCTAAACGATTGCTTCAGTTTTTCAGCTATGGCCAGAGGCGTTTAATAGGGAAAGTTTCATTATTAAGATGACATTTCCTCTACATGCAGTGAAAGCTGCGATGCTCCAGGTGTAATTACAGAGGATTTGATATGGAGCTTGTGTCTGTATAGGAGAGGAAGCTGGTGGAGGGGGTTGGGGGGGGCAAACCTTTCAACAGCTCCAGAAGATGTGGGTTTGCAAAAGGGTGCAGGACCATAACGGAAAGCTGATCCAAGTAAAAGTTGATCTTCAAACTTCCGCATGATTGTCGAACAGAACTGTAGGATCAGGGAGTTGACTTGTTGGATTCACTTGTTGGGAGGACTAAAGGTTTGGCATTGATCCTTTGATCACTTTACGACGGTAATGAAGAATGAAGCGTGTTTTCGAACCTTTGACAGCATTAGAACAGTCCCTCAGCTCAGAAGAGAACGTTCACCTAACGTTCTGAGGACAGAAGCAACGCCGGCTCTGCTCTCCAGTGTCCCGGTCAGATACACATGCCTGCCACAGCTGATGTTGATGGTTCTTTGAAAGCTGTTGAGAGACGTCTTTCCTCTGTTCCACATGGTCTCTCTCTCCCTCTCTCACACACACTTTCTGAGGGCTTCTCTGCTCTTTGATTTCTGTTTACGTTTCTGTATCAGCACGAGGGAAAAAGCTGACATGTTTGGACAGGAAAATACAATAAACGACCAGGGAGCCGACTGCCACTGGAGTGAGTGACTACACACTCACTAATGCTAGGATTAGCACCACCTCCTCTCTCATTATCCTCTTCACATTATTGACACCAGCACACAAACTCAACAGTAGCACGGTGGAAGCTGGGAACCATAGCAACTTGAATTGTGCTGTATCAAAAGGTATTAAAAATGACCTATGACCGCACTGTGTAATTATCGGGCATTAAGGTTGTCATGGTGCCATTGCTTTTGTAATGTTATGTGAATAAGCAAAGTGGTTTTTTTCTTCTTTTCTACGGGAGTCTCCTCACCTGGAGTCCAGAAGCGGATATGGCGGCTGCTTCTGTCGTCCCCAGCGTGAGGATGCCTCTGATCTGGCTGCGGTAGTTACATGACAAACTGCTCTGTGTGTGGGGGAGGTAGCGACGCTCTGCACAGTGCTGAACATGCTCAGCCTATCTGCTCCGGACTGATGCGGGGGTGGCCGAAATGCCCCTCTCATCTCTGTTTTCTTTCTGCAGATAAAGAGACGCGGTGGTCTTTAACGTGCCAGAGAGAGAGAGATAGGCCCTGTGAGCCGGGTGATAGGCACAGCCTGCTTCCCAGACCACGAGGCAGCCCGGCCCAGGCTCCAGGCCCCAGGCTCAGGTGTGAAGATGGATCGGGGAGATACGACGCGGACCTGTCCATCAAACCCCAGCGTTGGGGGCGGACTGGAGGTGTGTGGAGGAGGAAGCTGGGTGTTTCATCCCTGCCTCCCTGTCCAGTCCTCTGCCAAGGAAAACAACCTGATAATCTGCTGTCCCTTCATATCCCTGTCGGCTGCACTTCTGTCCGTTACTCTCAGGGCTCAGTGCCGAGTCCGACCACTCCATGGCCCTCTATCCTGGTCTCCCGCAGTCTCCCCTCATGGGCCAAAAATGAACATCTCCCCAAACGGTTCTGAAGAATCAAATGAATGAATCAAATGAATGAATCTGAATGAATCAAAGCTTCAAGCAAGTCAGGGCAAAATACAGGAAAGGATGGACAGGTGAAGGGAGATGTGGGTCAAATGGCTGCCTGAGGGGGTAGAGTACATTATATTCTGCAACTCTGTCTCCTCAAACCACCTCCAGTTTGTAAGAAGGTGACTACATCCTGCTCTGTGCCCTGATCAGACCTTGCTCTCTGGCCCGGGCCAGTCTGAGCAGGCCGCCTGGGAGAAGCAGCTCTAATGATCTGTAAACACTGCTGTAATGGCTGGGCGGCTACCCTGACAGCCTGTAATCACCCCAGTAGAGGCAGGGCAGGAGACAAACCCCACTTATTACCACAGGACAGGACCCAGCCACACCAGCTTGCAGCTGCCCCCAGGCACTGATCTAGAGTCAGCCAACCCTGAAAGTCCTTCTACCAAAACCATCGAGAATGAGGATGATAAACTGACCCCAGATCAGGATTTAAGGTAGACATTGTAGCAGCACCAGTGGTGTGTGGTGATTACGGTGCTCCAGGAACCAGTTTGAGTCGGTAGACTGGTCAGAGCCGTGTGTTATCCGCAAAGAGCAGAGGACACTTGCCTTATCATTACCCCTGGCTCTACCAAGCCCTTCTGCAGGACAGCAACCTTTGACCTCAAGAAATACCCAAGCTGCAGTCAGTCTTCTGGCTGTGACATCATCCTCTTTGGTCATTCCACAGGTTGAACGACAGTGTCAAGTACACGCAAGGTCGTGACCCTTTGACCCTGTGATAAGGCTCTAGGTTGACATGCCCGAAGCATAGTTTGAGGTCAACCTCAAAGATACTCGTTGACACCTTTAAGGGTTGAAAGGTCAAGGTCTTTCAGCAACTCCTTTCTATATGCTGTCATGTTGATGGTGTGAAAAACTGACACATCAGACATAATTAGATTCTACGAGGAGTCTCTTTTTATTACCCCTGTTCACATTACTAATGAAGACACTACTCCTAGTCCAATGCTACTCTCATGGTAACTGTCAGCCATTCGAACAGATACACGGTGCAAACAGGAAGTTGACGATGAAGAGAGGCTTTTCATCATTGTGAATGAGGCAGTAGCATCATGGGTACACACAAGTCCAATGACTATCAAAACCCTAAAAGAGACACACGAGTAACAAACATAGCCTAAATAAACTCTTCCCCTCCCCCCCAAACAACATTGTCAAATGTTCCAGGTCCTCCTCCCCCCCCACCCCTTCTACAGTTCTGTGGCATAGAAAATCTTGATGTAAAATATTTGCTGAATTCTTGTGTAAAATAGCTGTTTATGTTCAGTGGGTGTTTCTTGGGCGTGAAAGCGACTGTAGCTCATTTCTAGCTTTCGACATTACTGCATTCACCTCGACACAGATGACATGTTCTATTCCATGCAGCTTGAGGAGTCCTCAAACACACTACATCACTATAAACAACTCGAATATTTCAGTCACAGCACCACCATATAGTTATGTTGCGAATAAGTGGCGTTCTGGACAGTAGTAACATTGCTTAAAATATCCTCCTTTGGAAAAATAAAGTGCTTCAAAGAGAGAGACAGAGAGCCAGAGAGAGACAGGAAGAAGAGAGACGACAGAAAGGGAGCGAGCGGAAGAGAAGATACAGAAGAGAGAGAGAGAGAGAGAGAGAGAGCGAGAGAGAGAGAGAGAGAGAGAGACAGCATGATGATGATATATATGGTTATCTGAACGGGATGGTCGTGGAACACTGACGAGGTCGGGACGAGAACAGTTCAAGACAGGCGGAGTCATCTGCAGTCTCCAGCAGCGTCCATAGTCACTTCGATTGTCACTGGCGTCTCTCCCCGGAGCCCCAGATTGGTCGACAAGCTTGTGTGTGAGGGGGGAAATGGGAGCGGACCGGGCTGGGCGGAGCCAGCGCGCCGAGGGAGAAGACGTCATTAGAGGCCCAGCGACTTGCGGACGATCTGTTGGGCCAGGCTGTAGAACTGTTCTCGGTCCTCGCGCCACATCTTGGAGGCGTCCACGTTGGCTCCGCTCTCGTCGTTGGGCTCTGCGGAGAGGAGAAGGTTGGCATGACAACACAGCCCATTCAAGCCCACCCCCTCTGCCAATCATCAGATCCGGTCAGGACATTGGAATAAGTATGCATTGGGAAAAGTGCTGTGAAGGACAGTAGGAAGGTGTTTGAAGG